>BMAW01081311.1:0-19278 GCA_019974015.1 Nephila pilipes
GGTGTGTGTGTGTTGGTGTGTGTGTTGGTGTGTGTGTTGGTGTGTGTGTATGTATATAATAAATAAAAACTTAAACAGTTTTCACTCCTATAAAGAAAATATTAAGTCATTTTATTTAAAGAAAGATGAATCTGCAGTATTAAGAAGAATTATTCCTTTCATAAATATGCCCAGAAGCACTTTCCTTGAGCTTAAATATATGTGATTAGCCGTGAGCAGAATCCATCAAATATCAAGAATAATTGGAATTGAAAATAATTACATAAAAAAAAAACTAGAAATGAGTTTTACCATGGATTATTTCTTATTTTAGAAAAAATGGAATACATATATTTAAAGATTGTTTAGTAACAACATGTGTTATGAATATTACTGGATTTTCGCTTAAAGATTATATATATATATGTGTGTGTGTGTGTGTGTGTGTGAGAGAGAGAGAGAGAGAGAGAGAGAGAGTACTATTAATAAGACTTGTAAGAAATTCAGGATCTACTTTTTTTTTTCTTTTTTGTATGTATTGTTTAGTATTGGTGATTTCGGAACATGGAGATAAGTTTTTGATCGAAATAAAACTACGTTTTTAACATAAATTAGATGCAAATTGCTAAATACTCCTAATTTAAATTAAATTATTTTAATACATTGAGGTGCTTGAAACTTTCATTCTCTTTATGCTTATGAAAACATTGAAATTATATGAGAGAAACGGTGTAATTCAACTGAAACAATTTTAAACTAAAATATGTTAGAATGAAAAATTCGGTATTACACAACAGTATTTGTGAATTCACTGTTAATGGACGATAATTCAAGTATTTTCTTTGACCTGAACTGACTTTATATCATATCATCGTATAGTTATTTTATATAAAAGATACTAAGTTTAAGCAAGTTTAGAGAAATATACCTAATCTATTTTGTTATGTTATTGAATACTACACAGCATTATGAATTTCGAGCGGTGATTAAACACTTTTATTTAAAAGGATTAACATAGAAAGAGATCAATATTGAGTTGGATGAAGTTAATGACACATCCGCTCCTATGTTTGCAATATATTACAAATGGGTAAATAAGTTTAAACGTAGTCGTACATCCACAAAAAATGAACCTTGTTAGAGACGTCCAGTGCAAGTGATTACTCTCGGAATATTTGACAAAATACACTACATCGTTTTGAGTGATCGATGAATCGGAGAGATTGAAATAGCTAAGATCACTGTTATATCGCCAAGATACCGTGTTTTTCAATTTTTTTGAAATATTCCGTGTTAAAAGAAACATCAAGATAGGCACCATGTTTGCTGTTAGGAGAAAATAAATACATTCGTGTGGTCTACTATGTGGCTAATTTGGCACTTTTTCGTCGCAAACCTTGACGAATTCTGCTTCAATACTTAACTGTGGACGAAATGCGGATAACTTCTACTCTTCAGAGATAATGTAACAGTCCAACTATGAGTTTTTGAAAGCGAACTGACTCCAAAGATAGCAAAGGCGGTGAATTCGGACTTCAAGGTGATGTCCATGGTATTTCGAAATGCACGCGGAATTATCAGTTTCGATTATTTGGGAATTGGAGAAAAGATAACTGGAGAGTATTATGCGATGTTATTGCACTGATTAAGTGAAGAAATCAAGAAGAAACATCCTAATTTGAAAAAGAAATCTTCTTCCACGTAGATAATTCATGGATACACACCCGTGCTATTTCAAAAGCCAAAGTCATAGAATTAAAGTTCGAATTATTACAACGTCCACCGTATTCTCTGGATATGGACTTCAGTGCCTTTGCTTTTACAAACTTAAAATAATGACTCATCGGACAACTTTTCAGGAGGGCATCACCCAACATATACCTATTTTAAGGACCTTCCGAAATCTTATTTATCAGGATCATTCCTTTTTGACCAGCGTAAGAGTCAGATGAATGACCTTTTTTGGTACTTTTATTCCTTATAACTTAAAAAAATAATGCAGAATAAATATTACCTTATATGTAAAAATAACTGAATATGCTGAAATTTTACAATACATACATTTAGTTCAGATTATTCAAATATTAATTATTTCTTACTTTTTTGATGTATAGCAAATGCCATAATTTTTTTAGTAAAATCTTATCTTTGGTCATAATTTACATACTTTGAAATAAAATAATATTATTTGAAAATTCTGTTTTTAATACTTAAATTATATTATTTGCTAACGTTGCATTGATTTAAGAAAAAAAAATTATTGGGCAATTTTTAAGCAACTATTCCTTAGAACAATAATAAAAGATGTCTGGTAGTGCTAAGCTGGTCTTGATGAAGTGACTCCATATACTTATTACTAATACTTAGTGGGTCAAATCCCCTTTATGAAGTTAAAGATTCCATATACTTAAAAAGTAGTTGTTTTTAAAGAATTTTACGCAACAGATCAATCTTGAAATATTATATATGTGTATTATATATGTCTTTATGAGTTCTTTTGTTCCTACACATTACTAAACTTTGTCTCATTATTTTTTTGTTTAAAATATAAAATTAAGTTGATGTGTGTTTCTATTCAACAAAAGGTAAAATAGCGGCATTAGTTTCTGAATATAAATCATGGCGCGATTATGTTTAAATATGTATTATTTGTCTTAGAGAGGGGAAGTAATTTATATGTAATCTACACACATATATAAAATAAGCCCATTTTCATATTATTAAGAGAACTGCACATCGATATTAATCAAACTTACTCACTCGCCTTTATCATCAATATCAGGGAACAAATAGCCATAATTATATTAATTGATCCGTTGCCCATGTAAATTATTGTCTTTAAAGGAACTTTATTGTATACCATATATATTTCCTGTTATTTCCATAGATTTGTAATGTATGGATAAGGATGATTTCTCACATATATTTGTGGTCATTACAAAAATGCTACTGATGCTCAAGATTAACATTTGGGTGTGATTAATTAGAATTCTATAAACACTTCAAATATTTGACTCAGCTAATATATTTTACCAAAAAACAGTTAAACAATTGGAATAAGGTCGGAAGATCTTAAACAAACTCGCTGAGAAAATGATAATTATTCATTTAATAGATACATCCCATTAATCAAAGCGAGAGGATATTTTAACGTATGTATTTTGTAAAAAGTATGAAACACAGGATATAATGAAAGATCCATTCTCTAATTATATATTCAACTTATTTTCTTATTAGCATACGGCTTGCAGAATTAAACTTTTGATAATGGTTTTCTGCTTTGTAACAAGAGAATTATCGTTAAGCCTTTTGTTGGAAAAAGATTATCAGCAATTAGAATAGCAGGAAAAAAAATGAAGCAAACCTGTGCAATATTTTGTACTCCTTTGCGAACATCAATTATTCTAAGTATCCGAATTAGGAGTTTTATAGTTTCTATCTACTCTTCTCTGCGTCACGCCTGCATTTCTCCAGCAGAATAAGCGGAAAAGAAAAACAAGGATTTTTTTTTTAAATTTTCTTCTTATAATGTATTAAACTTATTTTATTTTTGGTGGGAATTTTTTGTTCCGTTTATGCATAATCAAGTCATATGGATGAATTTTGTAATCTATTCAACACATTGCAGATTGTTATTATTAAACAGTTCAGATATAATTAAACAAATTCAAAGCAAATATGTATATATATAATCAGTCTGTACTTATGACTTTGAAGTTCTTTTTAATTCCCTCAATACAGATGATTTTAGAAAAGTTCTTTTATAAATTTTAAGCAAAATAATTTAAATAATGTTATCTCATATGATAAATTCAATTCTTTATTCAATCTCGTTCTTAAAGAAATAACATTAAATTATGCGACAAAAAATACGAATACAAATTCAAAGAATGCCTCAAGAAGGGCAAACTAGCAAAAAGTTTAACCAGTAATTATTTGCATTTTTATGTGTGAACAAAACTATGCATACAAAAACAATTTTATTATTTACAAAAACAATTTTCTGTTGATGATCTAAACATTTTTATTTATAATAAGAATTATATTGACAACTCTATTGAGTATTTCTTTATTCTTCACATTTAAATTAGATTAAAAGAAGTCGGCGGTAGCCTAGTGGTCATGGTTTCGGATTCGTGACCGGATGTTTTCGTTCATTCACGTGTTCGATCCTTTGCTACCAAAGACCCTCCGTGTAGCCAGGGCTGATACACGTTAAATCTGTTGGGGACCAAAGCCCTCCCGTTGGCGTGATGTGGAAGTTAGGAGAGGGGGTGCCAGCTCAGGTGTCGTCCTCGTCCCTTGACCGTGGTTCACAATTACGAGGTCTGTCACTAATAGCCCTCGTGTTGCTTCTAGTGCCACGTTATTAAGAGCTAAATTGATTAAAAGAATCCCAAATTAAAAAAAAATCAAAATATTTAGGCATAAAATTGTAAATTATAAATAATAAAGTTTATAGTTATATATATGATAAATATAAAATTTTAAATTAGGAAATTTCCATTCAGGAATAATAATATACATAAATCTATCTATGGAAACGTTATTATTAATTATAAATTAATAACAATACTTTGGTTACGAATACATATAGGTGCAAATGTTATGTTTAAGAAATGTTATGACAGCTGCAAAAAATATGATATGCAATTAATTTTTAAGAATCCATTTATAGCTAGATAAATATTAATGATTAAATTTTGGTCTTAATTTTTTAATTATATGTTATATTCTAGTGATATTTCAACTATAAAATAAGTTGTTTTATGAGATTGCTTTCTTTTTAAAAACCTTTTCATTTTTCAAAAAGAATTTCCATATATAATAGTTCGTTTTACAGGTGGCGTTACTAGTTATATTATAAAACATTATTACTTTACAGCACTTTTTAATTTTAAACGTGAAAACATTTTTATTTGAAAAATTAAAATCTATGAGCTGTTTAGAATTTTTAATAATTTTAATGCTTGGTATTATGAAATATTTTTTTTAAAATTTATCACTTAAGTTAACAACAAACCAAGGAAAGCCATTTTAGAAACCTTGAAGTTGAAGTAAATGCGTTATTATAGTAAGAAATACTTGAATACTATTTACATGAATATTTTATACTTCCTAGTAATTTGGAATTGGTAATATTTTCTAAGAAATGTGTGTTTTAAGGTAAAGTTTGAAATATGATATAGTTTTTTAAAATTGTTCATTTATTTTTGTATATAATTTGAGATATGTTAGCATCCTTGATCTATTTATTTTTGGTATTAACCATTTCTGTCATAAAATTGCTGGTTTAGTTTTGTTATTTGTTTGGCTGGTTTTATTAAAGTCGCATTGGAAGCAACACGAGTGTTAGCAACGGACCTCGTAATTTTGAACCTGGGACAAGTGACGAGGGCAAAACCTGACATGGCACTCCCTCTCCTAACTTCCCCACCACGCCAATTGGAGGATTTTGGGCTTCTATATATTTAACGTGCATCAGTCAAGGCTATACAGTGGGTGTTTTGTGGCCTCAAGGCTCGGACCTACTACTCGACGAAAACCGTCGATAGCGAGGCCACGACCTTGACCACTATGCTACCGCTGCTACAAAATAATTTGCTGAGGGGGATCTGTGTAGATCCGGAAAACATATTTAAAAACGCATATTTGTCCAAAGCCAGAAACAGTATTTATTTCCATTTTTGAAGTCTATGTCTTTATTAGGTTTTTGTTATCTTTGTAATAATTAAGTTTTTTCTGATTTTGCTGATATATATTTATATATTAATAACTCAAATTTAGCTTTATAAGAGACGTGAATGAAATAACCTTCATTCTCTCTAACACCATTCAGTAATAAAATATACACTTTTATTTCTTATTGAATTTTCTTCAAAATGAAAATATCTGCTAAATGGAAGCAAAAATCTTTAGACTGAGCATAAATCCTATTCAGTCTGAATGAAACATAATAGGAAGGAAATCGTGCCTATAATTCTATCATTGCAGTTTCCATGGCATTTCTTCTTCTTAAACATGGTTTATTACTAATTGTATTTGTTCATATAAGGTCAAAAAAATTCTAGAATATTTTAAGAAAGGATACTACTCTTTATTAATAAAATTACAACAGTAATTTCTTGAGATTATTTAGAGTGAATATGTGGATTAAAAATATATATGTCTTCAAAAAATTAACGACAAAGATAAATAGTATCTAGGATACATTTAATTATTTTTATTGATTACTTTTCCTTATAGTTGTGATATTGAACTCTATTTTTCCTTATTATTTTGCAGGTCAGCCGGTTCCTAATTTTTTCTGTTTGTCTCTATCATACCGACGTTTAATTCACCTTTTTTTATAACCACTAATACGTATTAAAAGAATGACAATTTTTTTATTAAAATATGTAGAAGAAATTGAATATTTAGAGTTATATAGGTAGGACCCTGTGTTCTCCATAACGAAATTACATAAATCATACAAGATATAAGATTTTACATCCAAGTGTTAGATATATATATATATATATATATTACTTCATTAAACACAAATCTTATTATGGAAATTATTTACTTTTGAATTTTATATTGAAATATCATACCCATACTCATGTAGTTTTAAAGAAGATTGCTTTATTATGAAATGTAGATTATCAATATACTCTATCATACCGATGTACGATGGCAGATGTTGATACTTTATTAAGAGGATTTAAGATGTACATGAAATAATTTGTTATGGAAAAGATTTGTAAATAATTTGATATTCCCAGTATTCATAAACGTAAATCTGATAGGCTAGTATAGGTTATTATTGGTAAAGTATTGCAATAATCAGCGGATTAACTTTATACTTTTCTTAAGATGATGTATATATATATATATCAATTTAATGTAGGAATCCTTCGGATAATTTATCATAAACAGTGGGTAAGACGTTGAATCTAATTTTATCTTAATAAAAAACATTCTTTTTGTGTGTAAATGTAATATATCAACTATAAATGATGTTTTATAGGATTATGAATTCTGTAATTTTGAACTTGCGAAATTAGTATCGTAATTTTATAATGCTTTTAATTTTGAGTTATTTTTGAATGGGAAAGAGACTTATTGAAAATGGATATAATTAGAAATAAATATAATTTGGCATTGGTGCGATATTTCCACATAACGTATGAAAAAATTTTAATCATTTTTAATATTACACATAAAAAGCACACAGAAAATAAATATTACGATTATTTTCAAGTACCCTTACAATATTTATTCTCTTAAAATCTTGAATAATATATTATAATCATTAGAAAGCTGGTATGTGATATATTAAAAAATATTTTATTTACCATGTACACTAAATTTCTTAAAAAATTTAAAAGTATTTTATCAGTCAAAAAGAAAAAAAAATTAAAATAAGTAGTAAAGCTTATATTCTCATGCATTTATAAATAAACGGAATATAACTTTTTTTTTCTTTCTGAACTACAACAGAAATATTACTAAGATATAATATCTTAAGTAATCTTGAATACATTTAAATAAGTTTTTTTAATTGCATGGTATTTGATATAGTCTTCCTTCACTTAGATATCACAAATATTTTGATCGAAACATTTGCTTCTAAATATAAAACGTTACAATATTTAATAATTAATTGTACAGTTATTTAAGGTTCTTGGCATTTTAAATATGTGTCTGATTTCAAGCATTTTACACTTTCTTATCGTATATATTTTTCTTTCCTATATAAAACCACCTTTGTAGGATTTTTATACTATATCAGATACTTAATTATTGCGTAATTCGGACTGATATTACATTTATGTTGCTTCTGTGGATTATTGATTTAAATTACAATATGTTGTTAATAAATAATAGGTAAAACCTCTAACAAATAAAATATGCACCTCCAGCTTTCTAAACAGGATTTAAAATAATTGAAATATTACATTTTCATTTTGATGATATACATGCACAAATATATATATATATATATATATATATATATATATATATACATATAAACATTCATTCTTACCTGTAACCATCACCACTGCAAAAAGTTATCTCTCAAGATTGAAAATAAAAAAAATAATAAGCTATTTGAATGATCTAGTATCGGTCAAAACTGATTTAGCTCCTTGACTAATTTATCTGGCAAATTCCAATAAGCTCAAAGCTGTATTATGATTATTTGTTATCAATAAATTTTCTAAAAAGTATATAATAAAATAAAACAAAAATGAAATATTGTTAACTTATTTTAATAAGTCACGTACCAAATTGTATTTTACTAGCACATGAAGTAATTATTTTTGTTAATTAATTTATTTACTACTTTTTGTGATAAAAATGTTAATTTTATCAAAGTAATTTTGTTATTTATCATTTTCGGTTGTTTTATTCTACATCAATTTGTAATAAATGACTACGTCCTAAGCAGAAGGAAATAAATAGTTATTTTTTATGTACGTTATCTCTTTGAAAGCTCCGCAAATAAAATCAGAACCAGGCACTGTTTTTGTGCTTGCTAGACCTGCACATAATTACGCGTCTAATTCATCAAAATAAGCAAACATAATATCAAATACAGAAGAATTTGACAACTTGATCTGCTTAAGGTGGGTGAAAGCAAAACACCAGAGGAATTTTCTCTATGGATAAAGATAAATCTTCCACATTCCCCAGTAAAGTCCTTCATCGCAGGTTTATAATTCAAAAGTAAGGATATATTCCGGAACAAAAAAAAAGCGTAAGATATGGCTCACAAAATGTAAAAATAATTTGGTTCACACAATTTCTAAATTTATAAACTTGATATTAATAGCAAAAAAACATTTATAAAATTTAAATTACAAAAGTGAAAACATAATATCTTAAATCAGTAAAAACATTTGATTTTCTGAATATTGTATGGCTATTCAAGTACTGACCAACCAAAGTTATGGGATAATGAGGTCAGTCTTCTTATAGGAAATGGTTCAGTAGGTTCATTATAAATATAAATTACTACGTGTTATAAAATTAGATATTGATATTATCTTTGACCGAAATGTTTGGAATTTGCCTCCGTTGTTGCATAGTTTATCACACTCAGAAAGTGCCTTTATTTCTTTGCTGTATTGCGACAGAGAAGAATATATAGCAATATTTGTAATGCTCTGTAATTTTAATCATACAAATAATTTCTTTCAGTCTTCGACTAAAAATATGTTTATATACATTTAAAGTGAATAATCGAAAGATGTTAATCACAATATATCCTCGAAAATATTTGTTTATTTTTAACTGCTCTTGTAGGAATTTATATATCATTTTAAATAATTTATCTTTTAATAAAATATTTGATATTTTTCAAAAACATCCCAAATAGTGCCTGATTACACTAAATCTTATGTAACAAAAACTATTGATACTATTAATTCAACCTCCTTTTTGACTGGTTTTAAAATACATATTATATGTGCTAAAATGTTTCTAATACTACGTTTCGTGCAAACTTAATGCGACTTTAGGGATTTTAATCTCCCGCAGTGTATTTGCATTGAAATCCCAACTGTAAATTCAAAAGTAATGGAACTTCTAAGAATTTACTGAAGAAAGAAAAAGGAAACATTTTAACATCTTAAAGAGTACTAGTTTACAATTTTACACGCAACTCTGTTGCAACTTTCGATGCTGTTTTTTAACTTTCATTTTCTTTTGCAATACGATAAGCTGCTCTCTCTTTGGAGAAAAAGAAGAACAATAGATAAATAATCGCATCAAGCTACAAATATAAATGAATTTTTTTAAAAAAAATATTTATGTATTTCTACCATGTTTGAAAATAAGCCTTTATAATTTAATGTAGGAATAAAACAATGTGTACTGAGTATGCTATTATAAACTTATTTCATAAAAATATAAGAATTATCATTTGCAGCAAAACTGATTACTATTCTTCATAAAATATATTTGTTTTTGCATGTATACTTTTGATTATTTTCTAATTCTTTAAATATACTCAAAATAAATCAATTATGTGAAGTAATGTGGACTTCAGTACACTTTCAACATTGGAAAATCTGGTAACAGAGAGGGAGGAAATATTTTTTATTATAAAATATATTAAAAGTTTAAGCAATTTAGATATCAAAAAGGGAATTTTGAATCGTTATGTTTTAAAGCAATGGATAGAATAGTTTTTATAAACATGCAAGTAAAATACAATAATTATAAATAAAACAAATTGCTTAACCAGCAGTTATCTCAGATTTTTTTCTGAAATAAATCTAATTGAATGTATGAATTTGTTTTTCCTCTGATTAAACTTATTACTATATGTTTATAAACATCAATTTAATATAAAATATAATACTGTGTGAATCAAGCTTTTTACAACTATGCTTATAAAGTATATCTCTTAAAATCTATACATAGTTGAATTTTTATTTTTTAGCTCTGCAATAGTGAAAAGGGAATAAAATGTTAAGTCAATGTTGAGATTCCTTGTGGAAATGAATAACGGAAACTAAAATGAGTGTTACTTTTCTAACATTGACTAAGATTTATTCAGATTTTCTTCGAAATAATCAATTCTACTTTATATGATACAGTAAAAGTTTTAACCATTCAAAGCATTATGATTTTCTGATAAAAACCATTTTTAACTTTTTTTATTTTCTCAGATATTTACCCTAAAGATTTTTTTTTTCCATTCATTAGTTGCAATTTAAAGAATTTTCAGATCCAAATGTTATAAGTTTGATAACAGTGTGATTTAAAATCTAATTTTTATCTGATGTTTCAAAAGTTAAAACTTAATACTTTTTCTCGCTATCACCTTCAAATCTTTTTTTAACTTCAAAGTATTTATTTAATTGATATCTTCTCAATTAAAATTCTGTGAATAATACAAAGGGATCGAAAGAAAATACGCAAGCATATAATAAGAATTTTGAGCCACTGGCTCTCGAAAGGCAACATACCTTAACATACAAATATAAAAATCACATTTCTCATTAGTTGACATGTCTCATTACATCTCTCCAAAAAATTGGACACTCTTAATAATTTCTGCTATTCTCAACGCAACTAGACAAAATTGGTATAATTTCTAATGGATTAAGGTGTATTACATATTAAAGTATAAATGTAATAATTACTCAATTTAATTTACACAGTTCATTGGCTTCTAAGTTTCCATTGTGGTACCCAAATTTCTTGTATCTGATTTCTTATCTTAAGACAAACCTAAACGTCAAACTTCGTTAAATTCTGCTAGTAAGTTTCTGAATTATGGTAGCTTAAAATAAGTTATTAAATGTTAAGCGAATATATCTAGCATATGATAATTAAATTTTTTCTGCTCAAATTTTTATACAGTTTTTTTCATCAAACGATAGATATTTTTTAACAATTTTAGAAATGGTGAGAAAAGAAAGTAGTCAAAGTATTGCAAAAAATATGACCATTATAAAAACAGCAGACTGTTACATACCAAAACATTTTTATATACTTGGTTTTCTCATGCCTTACATTCCCAAATCCCTAAACTTAATAAAATGTTCTTCAATAGTTCAAGAAATATTCAAATTCTGACAATGCAATCAAATAATGCGCAGTTTCAAGAGAGTCATCCATAAAAATTAATTATTTTGTTCATATTAAGCAATATTAATAAAAGTTTTAAGAAAATATTACAAATAGTTTGTGTGAATTATTTTAAGAAATGGACTCAACATTGTTCTTCGAATATCTCTCTAACTCGAAAGCGAATCGAATTAAAATTGGAACGTAATCTGTTTAAAGCCTTCTATAGTAATTCTGTGAAAAGAAATTAATTCAATATTATAAGAATTTGGTTTTAGAATTGAGAAGGTTATTGATGATGCTTTGAGAATTGAGAAGGTTATTGATGATGTCTCTTTTTTTAACGATTTTCCCTTATATTTTTTCAAATTAATTCTAAATATCTATAAGTATACTAATTCTTCTTTCATAGTAGTCCTTTGAAAGCTTTCATAACGTGCCTTTTAGCTTCTTATAGCTGAAAGTTGCTGTAGTTTTTTAATACAGAACTTAAAACTTTTAGATACTATTGATAATATAAAAGTATCAATGAAAAGAAAAACTCTAAATTATTTCAATGCAATGTAGAACGAATAACATCATTACAAGTATTATTAAGCTTCCTTTTTATCACCTCATATCAATCATCATTTGATGTAAAATTTATTGATAATTTGAAGTTCATTGAAAGTAAGAGAAGTTTAAATCTAACAGGTTAAATCATGTTGTTAAATAAATGAAATAAACTTTTACTCAATTAACGGCATCATGTTTAGTTTATCATTCTATAAGAGATATATGAATGCATAAAATTCAATTCAAATCATGAAACTCGATAATAAAGGCAACTTGCTTTTAGAATGTCTTAATTATATATATACAGTACACTGTAGAGTACATATTTAGTTATCGGATAGCTTACAGGCGCTAACTGTACTGAAAAATAATTGGATCCGTCTTAAATTAAATCGAAAATGTTCTCATCTGTAATAATATGGAAATATGGATTACAGAGTTGTTCTTATGTCATATCGGAAAATTATACTTTAGATACTCAGCATCAAATACCCGTCATGTAAATCTAGTTAAAAGCTGGGCTAATGAAATTTATTATTTGAAATTAAATAATAAGAAAGCTGAATCTTAAAGCAATGAGTCAAGTATTTTTCCTTTTCATAAAAAACTTGATGTACACTAGGCCCATAGAATTGTTGTGTGAACAAATTTGAATTTCCATGTTATAGCTAAAATCAAGTCTTGTGAAATGAGTTGAGAATATTCTTTTATTTCTGCTTGAAAATAAATTTATTGAAATGTATTCTCTTTCATCTATATTCTTTTTTATTCACAATTTGGGCGTTTCCAATATTGTATTAAAGCAACATGGGACTATAATATTTCTTTTCCTGTTTGTCAGAAAGAGTTTGGAGGAGAAGGAAGATACGTAAAATATTGAATGTGATAAATCAACTTATGCATTACCAGTAGCAATGTTATTTCTTTGCATATCGTAAGCTGATGCTTTCTAAAATAAGCTTACTCTTCAAAATCAGTTCACAAATCTCGATCTGCTTTTAGGAGCGAAAAAGTGATATTTCAAGCGGGAACTGCTACAGAATAAATACTCATAAGACTGTCCAACCTATAAAATCCAATAAGCATTATTTCTTTTTTTTTAAAGTTTATTTACCGATATGAACTACATCTACGTTTGTGTGATACTTTCTATTTACTTTCGGATTATTTCTGCCCAATACTTACCTTGCTAGCTTGGAGATGAAGATTACATAGAATGCATTTATTTTAAGATATTTTTTATTCTACGAATAGGATTTTAAAATGTTTCATATAAATTAATTCTTGAATGAGTTTTTCAGTGTTAAACTATCTCTAGTTTTCAATAGCAGTTAAGAAATTATTTTAAAAATTACTAGCTTAAGACTGATTAGATTTTTATGATGAATATAAAAACACTTCCAATTTATTATTTTTAATTCGTACTGATTTATCTAAGAAAATTATATCAGAGGCCTGTAAATAATATCAATGAAAGAAACAAATGTAATGAAACTTAGGGTTAAAAACCTTTTTTTCACCTGTGTTCATATAGCTTGGTTTTCATTTAAATACACACATGAGAAATTAATATTACATAATGATTCAACATCATAAGTTTATAATTATGTCGATAAATTTTTATAATATTATTCAATAAAAATATTTTACTATACCCAATATTAATAATTAAATATTTAAAGTTGCGATAGATTTAAATTTTTATTTATATATATATATAAACATGCACTTACGCATATATATATATATATATATATATATATATATATATATATATATATATATATATATATATATTAGCTCTCCATAGAATCAAATACTGAAAAAAGTATGACTCATTAGTTAACCATTTCATGAAGAACAAATGCCCAAACTCAAAAATAAACAAATATTAGTTTTAAGCAAATTTTATTTCCAAATAATCAATTGTTGTGTTAAGTTCACTAATGCTGAATGTTCAGCTCTTACTTTTCTGAGTCAACTCAGTCTCCTTTGGCTGAACAAAAAATTTATTTTTTGTACAAATGTAAAAGAAGTCATGTGTTTGAAGCTGAATTTAGGAATATCAATTATAAGAAGCATTTTTCCATTTTTCTTTCATGAATGAATTTTATTACTTAAATTCTTGCAATATATGTAAGCTTCATGCATGTTATTCAAATTAGAGCAACAATTTTCCCTCAAATATATTTAAAAATTAAAGGTATATCGCATAGAGGACAAGTGAGTATTCCATAGAGTAGTTGATACTTATTTACATTTTTATGAACAAAACTGCACAGATAAACATTATTCATTATTTTCAAATGTTGCTATAGCATCTGTGATTGTATTAAGAATTCTGAACCTAAACATACTCTTTCTTTTTACTCTACTTTAAGTTTATATCAACCAAAAAGTTAGAAAGTTATAGATTATTTAGACATTATAGTGGAAAAGATGTATAGTAATGTTTAAAATAATATACATGTTAAGAGATAATTTTTTTAATTTATTGCTAATAAATCCGATTTTGGATTATACCTTTGACCAAAAGGTAAGCGTATTTCAAAAAACTGTGGAAGTGGTTTTGAAATGTCGGAAATGTGTCAAACCAAAGACCAGTACTAGGTACATCAAGAATCCCAATCATTCGCCAAAAATGATATTTGGAAATAACTGCACTAAGTCAGAGGATAAAATTGTGTAAAAAAAACTTGTTTTACTTCTCACAGCCACAGCAAATGTATGAGTTTCAAGACAAACCGTTTACAGGAGACTCGGTCATGTTTGGTCTCTATGCCACAGGGGACCAGCACTTTGTATTCCCCTAATATCTACGCATAAACGAACTCATTTAAACCGAAGTTTGGAACACCGTACTACAATTGGGGCAAGTAGATCAGTGTGTTATTTAGTGACGAATGCGGCTTTAGTCTTAACAATGATTCTCATCAGCTTACGATATGGCAATAACCGACGAATGATGGAGCTCGATTTCACATTTAGAAAATCACGGGAAGACATCGTTTTTTGTCAAAAATAGTAGTAGTATGGGTAGGTATCATATTGGACAGTCAAACAGACCTTTATTTCCTTGAGAGGGAGGTATGTGACTGCTAAAAGATATAGAGATAAAATTCTAGGTACTTATGTTTGCCTATTTTGAGGGGATGTCAGTCTTGAATTCATTTTTAGGGATAAAAACATTCCTTATCATTGTCGAGCCTGATCGATGACTTCCTTGGAACGGAAAACATCCAACGCACGAGGTGGTCCGCTCAGTCACTCGATCTGAATCCTATCAAACATGTGTGGGATATACTCGGAGAACAGCTTATAGCCATACCCACCAAGTTCTGTTCCAGAACAGAAAATAGTCCTTCGTGACGTTTGAAACTCTTTGAGTCCACGACTCATCCACAATGTCTTAGCAAGTATGGGAAATTGTTATGTAGCGTGCCTGATTGTCTGAGGAGACCACACACTTTAATACACTGCAGCATACTCTTTTTATTCAATGTGTTTTTCTGTAAAGTATTGATGTCTATTATGTCCAGTTTTCTTTCGAACTGGATAATAAAAGTATTAAAACTTCCTTTTCAATTCTTTTCTAAATTTCTAACCATTTTACACACGTTATTTACCCGTATCGCGATATTTCAACTTAGGATTTCCTTCTTCATTTGTGGCCGAGGTAGCCTAATGGTCATGGTCGCGTACTCCCGGCCAGCGTTTTTCATCGAGTCTTGGGTTCGAGCCTTGATGCTACTAAAATACCGAATTGTAGATGGGCTGATACACATTAAATCTGCCAAAGTCCCAAGTCCTACCGTTGCCATTGTGCGGAAGTTTGGAGTGGAGGGTGCCAGCTCAAGTTTCGTCCTCGTCACTTGTCAAAGGTTCAAAATTACAAGCGCCGTAGCCAATAGCCCTCCCTTTGCTTCTCATTACGACGTTGATATACAATCACAATACATCTATATTCGTTTCATAACCAATTATGCTTAACTTTAGACACCAGTGAGCATATTTCCATTTGTAAAATACTATTTTTAATTATTTTCTACGTATTGATAATTTAGTTTCAAATACTTTAGAAAATATATCTAATCATAAAATATTTTGGATCAACTGTATTAAGTCAAATCATTAGTTCCTTTTGACGCACATTTTCAATTCATTAAAGACAGAATTTCATTAAAACGTATTACCAAAAACGAATAATCAAAATACATAAATTAAGCGTTTTATAAGCATTTAAATGGGGGTTTTAAAGCAAATTTTTATATCTGTTATAATCATAATTATTTATGTTCTGTTGGATCAAATGAAATATAATAATTTCACTAATATAACACATAAATTTTTTTATACTCTTAATCCTTTCAAAAATATGTAAATTTTGATTTGTGAAATATTTTGTTCAAGTATATATATTTAAGAGATTTGAAGATATTTACTCAAAATATGTGGCAACTTATTCCAATGACTGAGATGTAGTTCGATCAAACAGGATTAAATAGGTAAAAAAAAAATGTTTTTTTGTAAAATGTATCGAATTATTTATCTCCCCTTTTCTGTCAAATACCACACAATAATCGCGTAAGATTAAGCAGAATAATGTATTTTGTTGGAAATAATAAAATAAAGATTTCCTTCGATGAAAATATTAATCAAATTATTCCATCTATAAATTATTCGACGCAGAAAGTTCTGAAAAAATTTCTTAGATCTACAAATATTTTACTCAATATTTATCTTAAAGAAGAAAATCTTAAAAGGGCAACTATGGAAATAATTACAGAGGTCCTGATAATATAATTAATTTTCACTTACAGTAATTCCTTTGAGTCCACAGCAGTTATATAAATAAAAAGTAAACATATATCAGTGATTAAATTCGCCGGATCTTGTAAAACATTGTTAATTATGTCCAAAAAGCAAATTAAATTACATGAGTGTAACTTACATTTTTTTAAAGAAAATGTAGTCTAATCGCAATAAGGTATTTAATGAATAATAAGTGAAAACAATATAAAAAGGGCGTTATCTTAAAAAAAGAGTCATTAAAAATGTTTTTTTCTCTCAAGGAAGTCTGTATCTTTTAAACATGATGAAATATTTCCCCATTATTATCAGATTTTTTAATTACTTTTTTTTTTAAATTTGCATATCATTGTACATATAATTTCATCAATGAATATGTTATTTATATGTTAAAGAATTTTAACTTTTTGAGATTTTTTAACGACAGGGACGATCTTAGAATTAAATAACGATTAGGGAATGAAAATAACGCAACATTACACATTGTTTTAAAAACATGTATCCATTTATCAAATTTCAATGTTATGAAAAATCTAATTATTTTTTGAATAAAAACTTTTATTGGTGTTTTTTCCATTTAAGACAGGAACGTTGATTAATGACCTGAATCGGTAATTAGATGTGGATTAAGTTGGTTTTTCTTTCAGTTATAACGAACCATTTTTATATATATTTTAGTAATATTATACTTTTATAAATTTCAATTTAAGAAGAATAATTCCGCATTAGAAAGTCTGTACATTTCACTTGTGGAATGATTTAAATATATTAGACTCATATTCTGATACCTTAGAATGTTTTATAACACTTTTAATATTATTACTTTAATTAATATATACTTTCCTTGATCAGGACAATACATATTCTCTTACTAGAAGTGTTTTCCTGGGAAACGGTTTGTAAATTTTATTTTATTTTAAATTTAGTATTTGTCATTTCTTAAATCTCCATATTTATACATCCTCAAATTTAAGTTTTCAATTTTAATAGATAGTTTATTTTAGAAGTAAATGGATCACATATTGAGATTGGACCATAGGTTCAGGTATGTGTGTGTAAAAAAATGTAAATAAATGAAATAAACTCAATCAACGTTTCAGAGGTCAATGGGAAAACATATACGAGTATGCTATGTTATTACAAGTGTTAGTGATTCTACATGTTAATAAGGTGATATATAAAAGTGATTGCCAAACCTTACGAATGCTTTTGATTTTTAATATGAAATATAGATCCAGTTTCAATATATTTTTTCGTGAACTTAAATTATCTTGGTTTGATTCTGACACAAGACCCTTCTATCCGATCGTTAACCCATTTGTTAAGTAACACAGAAATACACATAAGCGAAAGTTTCCACTTTAATTGTGGAATAATTGAATAAATAAGCGCATATCTTGTCTTGCTAATCTGTTGGAAATTTTCTGGAGTATGCTTGAAGGAAAAGTAATAAAAAATATTGGTACAAATATTAGAGATGGAATTCATAAGTTTGTTTGCATAGATTATTAGTACTATTTTCATTTCATTTCATCCAGCAATACATTAATAGCAACCTTAGTAGACCATATAATCGTATGCTAATTTATATTATTTCTTAGTGTTTTTAATCTGATAATATAATTATATTTAATCTTAGCATTAATGGATGTAATACTAATTTACTAGCATTAGAATATTTTAGTTTTACGTAGAAAAACAAAATGTCGACTTTTGGATTTAAAAGAAATTGAGCTTCATATCAGCAAAATCTTGTATTAATTCATCATGCAAAACTATATTCCATTTAAACGCATAATAAATACTAAGCACTCATAAGTTAAAAATGTTTTATAGTTCTAGATCAAGAGAAATCAAGATGTCATTGAAGTAATTAAGCTGTTCCAATAAAGGTGAGTATATTTTGTTTCATTATTTTTCATTAAAAAGTACCTATGAGTAACTGCTAAAATTATTGAAATAAATTGGAAATATTCAATTGTGAATCTAAATTTTCTTTGTATCCCTCTCAAATAATGCAACTAATACTATAAATATCAAAATAATTTTAAAAAAATCTAGAAGTGATATCTCCTTTAAGTTCTATGAAATATTTTTTTTTCTTAAAACAATTTTTGAGCTCATAGATACTTCCTAATAATCAGCGCAATATAATCTGAAGAAATCGATAAATAAAAAGAGGTAATTTTTAAGAATTTTAAAGTTTATTTAATGAGATAGAAAAACAGCTGTTTAAACTAAACTAGTTGCTATCATTAAAGATATCTTTATTTATATTCTTGGAATACTTCTGTTTAAATAATTATTTATATTTAAAATTTGTGACTAATTTAATTAACATAATTAAGGAACCATTATATATATATATAT
>BMAW01081333.1:0-22016 GCA_019974015.1 Nephila pilipes
GAATAACATTGTATCAACAGTCACACACACAAATCTATTTCTTGAAGCAGTCATTAAAGCTAAAGGATTCTACAAGTATTAATTTGTATTATTTAACTAAATTTTTCGTAATAATAGCACACTAATTAAGTGTACAAATACTTTTTTGATTATATCTTTGTGCATTTGTGTGTTAAAATCTGAAATAAATTTTTATTTTGTTTTTATGCTATTGTATTACATTAATTTAATTCATTACTTTATTGTTCGCTTATATGTTTAATTTGATTTTATCATAATTTAAGAAAAAATAATGTACTAATAATTTTTTTGCCAACTGTAATTTTTTTCTCTCTTTTTTTCCCTACTGGGTGCGCTGTTCATTTACAGGTTCACTCTTTTTTGAGTTTTTAACGTGAGCTCAACAGTTTTTATTCATTGAATAATTAGAGCTTGGAATTATGCTTTTGAGAGTACATGGAAATTTTTAATTTTTCGATTAAATAACAAAAATATTCAAATTCTGAAACCGAATAGAATAAAATCTTAATTTTTCTGTTTAATTGTATGCATAATGAGCATAATAATGGATCAATATTTTCCTTGCGCAGTTCCTAAATAATTAATATTTTTAGTATCCAGGTGTGTTTTAGGGCTTTTAAACAAATTACTAAAAGATGCTTTGTAACAGCATGTTTTAGAATATTGATGCAATATCAATAATTGCACTAACTCGGATTTGTTCACCTGAGCTGACACCCGACAAACGAAAGTTAATTCTTAAATTTTGTTCGTTCTTGTTCCATTCAACACAAGACGATGAGAGCAAATTCCACTCAATAAATCTTCACTGTGAGGACTCTGTTAGATGCAGTGAGCTCGCATTTTTTAACCCAGGAATCGAATCTAGTCTTGGAAAAACTAGAGGCCCAGGAGAATCTACGACCTTTCAAAGCATCCCAAAACGCACGTTTCATCTGATTGGGCGTCACAAACTCCTCACATGGGTTCACCTGACGTCACTCATTGAACAGCACTCATTCAGTAAATTCGAATTCCGTTCGGATCGTACAGAGAATTTTCTCCAGTAAAGTGTTGTTTCCGAAGAGAAGGGCTGGAAGGGGGTCGCCCGCGTTGACCTTTCAGCGGGAGAGGAGGAGGGAGGGCGAGATCAGCTGCGCGCTGTGACGTCAGGGGGTCAGTCTCCCCGGATCTCATCGATCGGCGGGATGCGTTCTAAATGCGGAAACAGCGGATGGCTAAATTTAGCATCAGCTCTCCCCGCCCCTCTCCCTATCTTTCCGAAAAAGTTTTCTCGTCCCTCGCGCACCATTGTGAGAGGAGGGAGGTAGGGGACAATGGTTCCGTTTTTTTCCTAGGTGGTCCGAAACAGGAATCGAGTAATGTCGAAAAACATGGAACGATGTCAAAAATGTTAGCATTGAACTTTGAAATTTCTGTTTCATCGGGAACAAAAAAATAACAACCGGAATTTCGACTTAATTGATTCGTAATTTGTATTCCTATTTAACGTTCAGTACGAATGAGAGAGAAAGTCGCTTTCGTTATATGGATCGATTTTGAATTCAGATTGAGGCTGCATTTGAGGCACTGAATCCTCCTCAAAACATAATTAATTATTTTTATTTATTTATTTTTTTTTTATTTCCGCACAGATACAAGTATGCACCTCCTATAATCAAGGAGTTTTAAAGTTTGGGTTGCAATTTGTACTGCATTCTTCAAATGACTTTTAAAGCATCTTTGAAAAAATAGGAAAAAAGAAAAGAAAAATCTATACAATAATTTCACTTTCAGCAAAATCGAATCTACTTCCTTTTGAAATTATTTTTGATTTCGCGTTTCAATTGCATAACTACTTTTATCACAAAAACCATTTTTTTGGAAAGTGAATTGAAGGTGAAAATCATTAAAAATAATACAAATTCGTTTTATGAGTCAAATCTTTCGTTTTAAACGGAATTTATGTTAATATTTTGGATTACACTTACACTGACGCTATCCACGATTGGAATAAGTTTTTTTTTTTTTTTTTTTTTAAAAAAATATAATCATTTAAGAATCAAAATTCTACTTGGATAATGTTTGTGAAAATACATCGAGATCGTTTGCTTTCAATTTCCAAGAATTCGGGAGGGGGGGGATAACTTTTTGAAAATTAGTCCATCCTGGTTTGTTTTATAAAACATTGAACTGTGACGATTCATTTGCGCAACTTTTAGATGTAATTTAAATTGAACTTACCGAAGAAGAGGAAGCAATGTGTCATTTAAAAAAGGATGGTGAAAATATGCGATTTAAAATAAGTCTTAATAAATTGGACCAATAATTCTGATTAAGTCAGAGTTTCTTAGGCACTCGATTATTTAGTTTCGAAAACTGACTCCCGCGTACTTCAAACAGACTTTAAGAATATATGAGCGTTTGGAATTTTTTTTTCTGGAAATGACACGAAAAAAAAATCAGCATGATCTCCATAATTATCGTATTTAATTAATTTATTTGTTTTGCAGCCCAAAGCATTTTCGGCCTTACTTTAGAGACGTCAAGTTTCTTTAATATATAAAAGTAGCTCTAGATTCTTTCGTTTAATATCCCATTTTATAACTGTCAAATGAAAATTTAAGAATTTTAAAATAATGACATTGCATTTCCAAAGAACATAAATGAAGCTGTATTAAAATTCTTTTGTCGAATGATTTTGTCTATACAAATTTGCGCCACGGACATTTTAATAAGAAAACCAGTTTTAAACAAACTTTTTTTTTCTTCTTGAAATGCTTTAAAAGTATTTTTTAATAAATCGATGCACATTGCTTTTTCCCAGATGAAGAATATTTGTTCATTGAAAAAAGAAAAAAGAAGAAGAAGAATGAGGTAATTTGAAATTCCTTCTCGCCCACTTCATAGAAAAATGGGGAATAAAAATTCTGCATGCGTCGAGAAATACTAACAATTTTGGCTACTCACAGGAAAATACTTGTCAATTGTCACTAGTACCTTCCTCAAAGTTCTCAAAGCCTATGCATTACAGGAAGCTATGGCAACTAATAAGAATTTTGGGAAACGAAGTTAGAACCATCTTAAAATTGCTCGGACTCATTGTAACGTTTTAATGATTTTTAAAAAAACTATATTCAGTGCATATATTGCCCCATTTTACTTATTTCTGAATTTCTGTAGTCTTCATCTAAGTATTAAAATGTTCTTAAAAATTATTTTTAGAAAATGTTACTTTGTAAATTTACACCATTCACAATTTTTATTTGTAATTTTCAAAATAAGTATTTGACACGCATGTAAGTTCTTAATACTTTCTGCTATATCTTAAATAAAATTCTCAAAAATAAATAAATTTCAGCTGCCAAAATTTAGCTTATAACTTCTCCCTTATGCTATAATCAACATTTAATCAATAACTTTTAAGAACAATACAAAATTATAAATGATTCATTAACACTCATAAAAGTCAATCTAGTTTCGTTATATTTATATGTTAATACAGATACCTTGAAGCATTTCCATCGGAGGCGAATCATATTTTTTAAACCTCTTACTGCTTATACCACGATTTCTATGTGATTTAAAAACCATTTGAAACAAAATTACGATACACATTTTATACTCCTAAATACAAAGGGATTTCGATTTTAGACGCGGTTTTGCGATAAAAAAAGATTGAGCAGTCAAAGGGTTAAACGATTGATTTAACTAAGTGCAACCAAAGTTGAGTATTCAGGGCCGAATGTTTTAAAGTGCCATTCTGAATTACTTCAAGAACAATGAAGATAAAATGTCAGACTTCAAAAATTATGCGGAGTGAATAATTATTTGCAGTTACAATGTAAATAATCCTTCCAACCATTAACACTATAAACGATGTATTTATATGACTGAGGAAGTACATAACTACTGCTTTCTGCTTTTGCAAGAAATTTTTAAACTTTTTAATTAGAAACTTGTCATTTTACTTAAACAAAAATCTTTGGTGTTCAATCTGAAACGTACGGTAAATATATTGTATTAAAACTATTTTTGTCAAAATACATGTTTTTATTTAGTTATAAATTTAAGGCCTTAGAGTGTACAAATAATTAATTTTCATCTATATATTTATTTGATATTCGGTTAATTCTCTGAATCCAAAAATTGGGATAAACTTTTTCAGCACGGATGAAAACATTTTATTGTTTTATTTCAATTCGGTGAAATGAATGGAATCCAAAAGGTATTTTTACAAATGCCTTGCATAGAAGCGAAATGTATTTTGGAGCAGTCATTGATGAAAGATCAAAAAATCCTATCAATGAGCTTTTGTGAAAATTTATATACAAAATGAAATAAGACCAGAAAAAAAAAGTATTGAGTCTTAAAACCGTGAGAAAAACAAACAGTCCAAAGAGAAGGTCACCGATTCCCGAAAAACGGAACCAAACGTGAAAAAACAGGGATGTAGGAAAAATCTTTCTCCGGTCGACCTTTTCGGAGCGTTTGGCAGCCCAGTGACGTTTGGACGCCAAGCTGCTACGTCACGAGGCGCGGGCTCTGACGTCAGAGGCTGTTTATTTTATCGGCCTTTTCGCAAAGGTCATCGGTTATCAGGTCAACCGCTGGACCCTATTTATAGCTCTTCCCCTGAACCCCACGGATGAAGAAAAGAAATAACTGGGATGCGGAATTTGCAAAATTTTTCTTTGAATTATTGCAAATGAACAACAAGATAAATTGCACCCCCGAGTAGGGGGGGGGGGAGACTGCTAATAGAAATAGGTGGGAATTCCTTTTGGAAAAAAAAAAGCTACACCGGAAAGAAATTCGCTTTTCCGAATGATTGGTTATATTACACTAATTTAAATTTTTGAATATATATATAATTGTTATTTATTTACATGTTTTGTTGTTCCTAAAGTGCAATTACCAATCCCAGTTCAAATATACTACGAGAATTTTTCATGACCGCTGTAGTTAGTCGTTATGGTCGCGGACAAATATTATGCTTTTTGTTGCGTTTAACAATTATCGAAGTAGTTTCTATTGAGAGCTTAAGAAATATTTAAATATACTTTTATGCATTTGAATATTATGGAATACTTGAGAAGGAACAGTAGTCATGGTATCGAGTTCATAACCTGGCGATATTTCTGTATGTCCGAAAAAACCCTCGTTAGACTGAAGATCTAGAGGTCCCTGGTTCAATCCTGTATTTCAACCAACTATCGCAATGGTCGCGGTAAATTAGTGATCACGATGGCGAACTTGCGAATGACTTGTTTCCATCGAGTCGCGGGTTCGAGTCCTGCTGCCACTAAAGACCTACCGTGTAGCGGGGCTAAAGCACTTTAAATGTGTAGAGGTGCTTTGTCCTCCCCGGGCGTGGTGTAGAAGTTTGGAAAAGGAAGCACCAGCTCAGGTGTTAGTCTTGTCAAATCACCGAAATTCAAAATTACATGGTCCATTGTCAATAGACCTTATGTTTCTTCTGCCACGTTAATAAACAATCAATCATAAACCTATTAAAACCAGACATATAGAGGGGCTAATGCACGTTAAATCTGTCTGGGCTTAAAGTTCACACGTTGGTGTAGATGTGTCGACCTCGTCTCCTAGCCATGGCTCAAAATGATGCGACTGTGGTAAGCGGACTTTAGTGTCGAGCAAAAATAGAGCCATTCAAATATAGCGGATGAAATTATGTATGTGATTGAACTGATGCAATTTATCAACAACCTGCTTGCATTTAATTAATGTCTATTGAGATTCATACTTTGGGCTATGCATGTCGAAAATTAATTGGAGGTCGTTGTCACTCAGTGACCATGATGACCGCAAAGTTCAAATCGAGCAGTGGGCTCGAGTCCTGGTTCCGACATCGTTCAAGGTAATGGTGCCCATTTAACTCAACTGGGCCCGGTGAGGAAATTAGAAAATGAGCTCAGATCAGACTTAAAACTTACGAGAGCCCTCCCCATCAGCCCTCAAGTTGTGACACTAAAAGTAAGCTCGAAAGAAAGAGTTTTTTTTTCCTGTTTTGATTGATGTCGCATTAGAGGTAAGGGATCAAGTTAGTTAATCTATGCATCTATGAACTGGCAATAGATATCTTCCATTCAAACAGCAACGAGAACGACTTCTCGAAAGTCGTGATGCTTCCGAGGATATCGAGTTCTTCGACGGAATCTATATTACAACTTTCATGAACAGGAAACTAGCAATTTTGGCATCAGGCTGCTCCGATGGATAAGATAACTTTTCGGGAATATCCACTCAACATTTGGAGGAGAACCGTCGATGCAGTCACCTTTTCCGTCCGCTTTCTACGCCAGTACAGTTTGTAACATCCACCTCTAAAGTCCTTGTTGAATCGTAAAGTTGCCCTGACGATCGAGTCTCTTTCCTCAAAATCATCTGCTCCCCCGGTTATTCTTTTGGCACATGATGGACACACTTTCCATCGAAACCTTCATCTAACTTCACATTAAATTCGAAGACACTTGAACGGGTAAATATTAAAAACAATCAGTGCCTCCTTTCTACTTTTTATATCGCAAGTTGCCCGCAAACCACACGAGAATCAGACAGACACATGTCATGTGGATTGATGGAGAGTCTTTAAGCTGAAGTGTGTTTCATTATGGCGTGGAAGTTGAGAGGATGTGGAATCAGCTAAAATGTATCTCAGTTTTGGCTTAAAGTTACGAAATCCATCGTCAGCCCTCGTGAATTAGTAAAATGACAAACTAATTATGCCTGAAGGAAAGTTCATTGGGCGACGGATATTATTAACATCACATCTTTCCTCTACTGATAGTTGTTTCTGATGACACGTTGGGGTTGCGATATTCTGCTCACTTCCTCTTCTGATGTTAGTAATATTTCAGATGTTTTAACTGTTGAAGCAGGAGTTGAAGTAGAGTTGTTACCTGGTTCGAGGTGTCTTATTGTCGATAAAGAAATTGATTCCATTTCTGGTTGATCCTCTAAATTTAAAGCCTTTTTGGTGAGTAAATCAGCTGCCGGTAGAACGTGGAACATGGATGAGTTATTATTGCTTGATTTAACTATTGTTAGATTATTCTGAAATTGAAGCATTGCAATCAATTGATTCAAATGCTAGTTGATCTTTTGATGTTGAAACGTCGTTGTTCTCTAAGGAAGCAGCTGGTGAATCTTCTGGTGTTAAAATAATGTTATGATCCTGCTGATTAAGAAGTAGACCAAGTTCTCTTCAGTAACAAGTTTTTCAAACAACTCTTTCAAAATATGACTGGATTGGAGTCCTGTTTTTGATTCTGTTTCAAACAAAGCTTTGTAAAGTGATCGCTTAATGGTTCGATAAAAAAGAGGAATTCTTCTAAAATTGAACAAAGTAACAACCTATAGCTCAATTTTTTTGTGTCACTGTCAATTAGTAACATAGCTTCACATCTCTATTTAATCACTCAACAGATCCTTGACTAGTTGGATTGACTACCATTTACAATTTTGCACGTTGGCTACAGGCTTGTTAATTCTAGTAGTATTCTAGTCATAAGCTTATAGACAGTAGCCTATAAGCTTATGACCGTAGTCGCTTTGTAGTATGTAAAACAACTTACTTCCCAAAGTACTTTTACAAGTTCAATTGCTCCTTCAGCAACTCTTTTTGAAGTCAACGATCGAAGAAAGCTGAGTTTCGTCGAATGGTCCTGGTGGTGTAAGAGCCATTTGTAATTTCTGTCTGTATCGACTGTAAGTTAACTAAATTGATTTGGCCACGATCTTTGAAGTCACTAGATATAATTAGGAAAACAACGATTCCTTTTCTTTGAATTTTTTTCAGATTGACTCACCGCGTACAGCTTTAAACCCCCCAAATATAACTGAAGTGGGTATTATATTTCGATTTCAAACTATACAGCATTTTATATCTTCCATCGTGGCCAGGGGACGGATGGATTTCCCTAAGTATATGATAAAAAATTTCCATTAGCACTATTTTCACATCGGAGTCAGACTTTCTCTTCAAAAAAAAATCAAAGATTTTTAAATCCTACTTCCATAATATCGTATTTTTTCCCATAATAGTACTGTTTATGTTATACAGATAGCTTCTTTTATCCTTTCACAAATCTGCAAAAAAAATTTCTTTATCATACCGCTTGCTCAAAAACGTCCTGATAGTTTTATTAAACTATTCTTCAGATACAAATTCGGCATGAGTTTTATTTTATTCTATGTGTGAACCCATTTTTCTACGGTAGGTACTTGATAAAACTCGAAACATAGAAAACAATAATAAAAATGCGCACAACCTTCTTCACGTAATGTTTGGACGCTACTGTGTGTGTCACGTCAGAAGCGCGGCGCTGGCTGGCACGGATGCCGCAGGGAAGGGGTGAGGTAAAGGAGAGTGGTAACAAGTGAAACATAGAGCTACGCGAGTCCTGACTTTTTTTTTTACTAGCCATCCAAAGGGCTATTGTTTTCTATATCTTATAAATGTCCTACCTGACTACTTTTCAAAAAAATTTCTTGATTTTTGCGTATAGTTTTGATGTCTGCTTTCACTAGTAATGAACTAAATTTTCAAAATACATAATAATAAATTTCTCCTGATTTTTTTTATTGGATTAAAGTAAAATATATGCAATATATGCCTGATACTCTGCTTTCACCATTAGTGAACTGAATTTTCAAAAATATGTCGTAATAAATTTTTCCCATTTTTTTTTATCGGATTGAAGTGAAACGAATATAAAAATAAAGTATTTTATTTACTTATCGATATATGCAAAAACCTTACATTTATCTTAAATCATATGTAAACTGTAATCAAGATATGACTGAAAGTAAATAACATTATTCAGAATTTTAAGACAGCTGTGATGCAGTCATTTTTTTTTCCAACCACCTAAAGGGCTATTGTTTTAGGTGGATTACTTTTGGAGTACCTGATCACTATTCAGTTTTTTATCGTTTGCTTCAATTTTAATTACATTTAGCTTAAATATATTCAATTTAATAATTTTTTTTCTCGTTTACTTTAGTTTTAATTACATTTAACTTAAATATATTGAATTTAATAAATTATCGTTTCCTGTAATTTAATATCGGAAAAGTTTAATATTGTCTATTTCTCAATATTTCATCATTTACTTTAATTCTTATATTTAAGTGAGTAATTTAATAATAATTATTTATAAAAAAAAAACCTCGCACCTTGGGTGAGTAAATCTGTTCTTTGTAAAGCTTTGCATAGAACTTTTTGAATTTCTTCATTTTCATCTTTTCACAAAACTGTTAAGGGATTTGATCAAATCACTTATTTTCTTTAAGGAAATCACCCCTACAGAGTTGTTATTTTTATAGCTTCCGTGAATTGATCATCTACTTTAGAGATTTGATCAAATCTCCATTTTCATAATTTCCCTGCGACACACACACGCACACACACATATATATAGTGTTTAATTTATAATTATTTTAATTTATCAGTTATATTATTTAACATTTCATATTATTAACCTTTATTTGTACTAAGCGTTTTTCCTTATGTATTTTTAACTGCAGCTTTTTGAATATACACTCTATAAAAAAATAATAATAACCCAACGCACCAAGAAGGCGTTGTCCGATTGTAATGAAATTACGAATGCAGACATTTGGACCGAACATGCAAATGATTAAAATTTGGTGTCCAATGAAGGAATAGCGGGAGCTACAGCGCATCGGAGCTGCGCACTCAGCAAGTGTGTATAAGAAGCTATTCTCAATCTGATGGTCAAATATTTGCAACCATACCAAGAACACCTGAAGCGGATAAAATCTTTGAAATAACTAAAATATGCTACATGAACGTAATTGTTGAAGGATACCGAGGCAGTAGGAAAATTACCCAATGCTACAGATGCAATTACTTCCATCACTCCGCAGAAAACTGCCATATAAAACCCCGTTGTCTTAAATGCGCAGAAACCCACCTAACCAGAGACTGCCCCATAAAAGAGAGAATACAAAACCCAGAATGTATCAACTGTGATCATCAGGTACACCTTGCATCTTATGGAGGATGCGAAAAATATCCAAAACCACCTAAAAAACAAACTCAAAACATAAAACAACAAAACCTCATCCAAGAAAAACTCTCCTTTGCAAAAGCTGTCACTAAAAATCTACAGATGGCGCCACAGAAACCTCAAACCAATCCATCCAATTGAATCAACTCCAACAACAATAGACCCACCAGAGCCCAGTCCAACAACAGAAACAAGGCCATCAATCTTGTAAATCAACATGCACAATACAGAAACAACTCTCAAAATCAAGAAGAAGAAAACACTCCAGACCTCCTACAAGCCATCGAAATGCTTCAATAACTCGCTGAAATTTTCAAACAACTCCCAGGACTATTGAAAAACCTCCCAAAAATAAAAGCTGCCAAAGGAAAGACGAATAAGACATATGCTCTTATTGAGGCTCTGATGGATGGGGACCAACATGTTTAATAGAAATAACACTTTTTCACACACCCAGCACATAAATAACAGCTTTAAACTTTTAGGCTTAAGCCTCTGTTCATGGAATGCGAACGGCATACTATCTCGTATTGTTGAGCTACGAGATTTCGTACAGAAGCATACCCCCGACCTAATAATGATACAGGAAACACACCTGAGACCAAAAAACAAAGTACACATACGCAACTACACTGCCTATCGTGATGATAGACAAAATCAGGAAACAGCATCTGGAGGCACTATGATTTTCATAAAAAACTCACTGACGCATCATCGCCACACTACCCCACCACTCCAACACATAGAAGCTACAATAGTCATACTCACCCCACCAAACCACTCAGCTGTCACCCTCGTCTCCACATACATTCCCCCATCATCACACTATTCCAATTTCACATAAAATCTTGACACCATCTTTAATTTACACAACAATTGTGTCATAATAGGTGATTTCAATGCAAAACACCAAACCTGGAATGCACAAACAAACTCACCTAGAGGGGTCAACTTACACAATTACATCAATCTACAAGACATTACACTTGCTTACCCCCAACACACACTAGATTTGGACACAACTCAGCCACCACAATAGATTTTGCACTAATTAAAAATTTTAATTACAAACACACAATCACTTCTATACCAGAACTTTCCTCAGATCACAACCCAATTATACTTGAATTTAACTTTACACTCACACATTACATCAACAAGAGAGCTATTACTACAAATTGGAAAAATTTTCAACTTGAAATCAACAAAAATATTAATTTTAATAATTTCACAAATATTAATAATAACAACTTACTAGAACAAAAAATAGAAGAACTCACAAACTGCATCATCACAACACACCAAAATACATCCACACCCATAAACACAAAAAATGAAAGATACACACCACAACATATCAAACAACTAATCAGAACCAGAAACAAAACCAAAAAACTTTTCCAAAGAACACTAGATCCAAACATAAAAACTCAAGTTAACAGAATTCAAAACCAAATCAAAAAAAGAAATACATTAATATACACAAAACAGCTGGGCACAAACACTAAAAATACTTAATACACAAGACAAATCCATATGGAAAATCACTAAATCCTTCAAAAACAAAAGAAGCAACATCTCCCCCCCCCTAATTAATAACAACAATATTGCAGAATCACAGACACAGGAAAATCCAACCTACTAGCCATCACACTCTCACAAAATTTCACAGAAAACAGAAGACCAGAAAATTATTCAACTAATATAGATCAAAAAGTACAAGAAACATTACAATCCTTTTTTAACAACCCCCCCCTCACACACACCCATTGACACTGTATGGCCCAACGAAATCACCACATACATAAAACACATAGCCATTAGCAAAGCACCAGGTAAAGATAATATTACAAACAAAATGCTCAAAAACTTTCCACCCAAACTAATCTTCCTACTAACATACTTAATTAACACAATACTCAAACTTCAACACTTCCCTAAAAACTGGAAAACCTCAATAGTCTTTCCCATACTAACTAAAACCGGGGGAAAAACCCCGACTCCCTGACAGCTATAGACCTATAGCACTACTTTCATCTCTCAGTAAACTAACAGAATCTATTTTACTTACAAGAATTAATAATCACATTGACACCACTAACATTCGTAACCCAATACGGTTTCACTAAACACCTCTCCACCTCCCACCCCCTAATAAAACTATCAGAGCATATTTCCTCAGGACTAGAAAAAAGTAAATCTACAGGCGCGGTATTTTTAGACATACAAAAAGCATTTGACCGCGTCTGGATCGAAGGCCTAACATATAAACTTATAAATTACAAATTCCCAGCACCACTAATTAAAATAATACACTCCTACCTAACAAATAGAAATTATCAAATCAAAGTAAACAACACTCTTTCAAACACGCACTACACCAATTATGGGGTAGTGCAAGGATCTTTAATCGGGCCAATTTTGTACAATTTATGACATCCCCCACTACAGTCTCGCCATAATAAATATGTACGCAGATGACACCGCCATCTTAGCAAAATTTAAAAATACAAAATCCATCACATTTGCACTAAACAAACACCTGCAATTACTCGAAAAATACTACAATGACTGGAAAATTAAGATCAATGTCGAGAAATCGGCAGCGATCTTATTTTCCAGAAAACGAATTTTAAACACCCCACCTCCAACTTTTTACAACACAACAATTCCATGGTCTCAGCACACTAAATATCTCGGACTAATTTTGGATAAACAACTCACATGGAAACAACACATCAAACACTCGCGTGAAAAATTCCGGAAAGCTAAATGTAGCATCTTCCCCTTAATTTGCCAGGATTCTAAAATGACTATGACAAATGAACTGCTTCTGTACACTGCCGTTCTCAGACCAATCCTTAGCTATGCATGCCCAGTTTGGGCGTATGCGGCCAAAAGTAACATTCAATTATTAGAAAACACACAAAACTCAACACTACGAATGATTACCAAATCCAGATGGTCAGAAACAAATCATCATCAGAACATCAGAAACAAAGAAATCTTAAAAGCCACAAAAATCCCAACTTTCAGAGAACATATACAAAAAATAGCTAAAATTTTTTTTGCAACACTAAATCTCACTAATAACAGCAATATGATTAATTTAGAAAACTACACCCCACGAGAAAAATCTAAAAGACCAAGAACTGTACTACTCGATTCCTATAACCCACCTTAATTAGTATTATTAACTTATTTACATTTTTCATACACAATCTTAATTTTTAACACACACTTATTTCTCATTCTCAATCTAAGCCGTATACGCCCCTTCACAAAAGTTACACCCACACCATAATCTCAGCAGCCCAGGGCAGCCAATTGGAAAGCTCACCTCCACACGACCACAACCAATAGGAAACAAGTCTCACAGCACCACCCCTGACCGAAACGACTACCTCAAAAATCCCAACTTTAACAGACTACCACGACAACCAATCAGAGACCAGCTTCTGACTACATCAAGCAGAATGTTCCAAACTCAATCAAACGCAATGTTTTGCTATATTCTACCGACCTGAGCCTGAAGGACGCTCCGCTGCCTATAAGCTCGATTATCTTCCCAGCGTTCCCAGCGATGGTCAAATATTCTGTTGCACTGCAATTTAGGATACCTTTCAACGACTGAAAAAATGCCTTGCCATAAAATTCGAGCTCATTTCGAGCAATCGTGAGAGTTTGAAAGAGATCGTATCATTAGATTGAAAGAGGCAGATTGGACAAATCGGAGAATTGCTCATCATATGGGTCGAAGTGATGTGGCGATTAGAAGATGCTGGCAAGAATGAGTGGACAGTGGCAGATTTCAGCGTCCTGAGGGTAGTCGTCGACCTAGGGCCACAGCAGATCGGGAGGACAGAGTGATTGTCTGTCACTGCACCTGATTCATCGTTATCAACCACCAGATGGGCGACCCGCACACGAGTGTCCACCATGACCATTCACAGATTTTTTTTTTTTTTCCTTTGGTGTTTTTTTTTTGTGGGGGTTTTTTTTTTTTTTTTTTTTTTTTTTTTGTTATAGATTGTACATGGCGTTATCATTTTTCAAAATCCATTCTTTTAAGCGCGAATTCTGAATAATTCGCGAATAAGAAGATGCCATTAATTATTCTGTGATGCACGTGTTATGATGTTTCATGGGGTAAACATTTAATTTAACGTGTGTGTCTTTTTTTTACATTATTTTTCAGTTTTTGAAAACAATTATGTTTATTTATTCGTTTTTCTGTTATAACTATTATTATAGATTTATGGTTGCAAATTTTCTTTTTTTCAGGGTTTCTTTTCTTTTTTTTTTGTTCACATGAATTTGGATTTTTACATGTTTTTGTAAAAGAAATACGTAGTGGGGTCAATACTTAGTCAAATACAAAATCAGTTGCGCTTTTTACTTGGTAATAATCCCTCATTACACACACAGTCTGAAGTCAGTAAAAGCATTAAATTACTTTGTATCCGTTTTTTTCACTTTTATATTGTTTCATTTAATATTCTTTCAATTCATAATACTTTTAGTATCTATTTACGAATTTTGTTTCTAAAATTACTTCTAACGTATACATTTTTTTTCAGCGTTTAATATTTTCATTTCATGTTTAAAATATTTCATTAATTTCTACTGTTTTTACACTAATATTTCTAATAGCTTTTTATTTATGATAAATATACATATGGTCTTTCCTTCTTCTTTTACTATGTTTTGTATATTTTACTCTCTATCTCTTTGTATATATATATATATATATACTTTTCGAATTTTCTTCTCAATACCATCGTGACACGAACCTTCAAAACTAAAAATATTCAGTCCAAAAATATTCCATTCTATACACTTTTCACTCATCCTCCTCTAGTTAAAATTGCAGAGCAACAACTTTAATTCATGCAGAATCAACAGAATTGAGAAATTTTTCGAATTGTTTGGCCGAACAGATGATGCCTTGATGCATTCAAAGGCCATCTTCTACTTGAATGGAAAAAAAACTGAAACGCATCATCACTAGAGTCAAATAAATATACAACGAAATGCTTCATTTATAAAAATGTTTATTTAGTATGGAATATCAAAAGCAATATATCTCTGCTCAGTAAAACTATACTTTGAGTTCCAAGTACTTGAATTTCATGATTGTTAAATTACTATAGCTATGCTTAAAAGTGTCTATTCCATGAGCCGAATATGAGGGCCTCAACATGCGGAATTTCTTTTAGAGCTGTCCATTTGTTCTGCGCGATGTGCATGCATTTCTGGACCTCCAACTCTTCCAACTTACTCTTGAGTTCTGTGAACTTGCTACTCCACAAGTCTTTCGCTTTCAAATCCAGCAATTGCATTTGAAACGATCCAGAATTAATTCCAAATGGCTCAATGTTGATCTTATTTGCATCTGTCTTGAGATTGATTATTGTGTTGAGAGGATTTACTGTGAACGCGAGAGTATTTTGTTTCGAATTGCTCGAATCTCTCAGCGAATCCATCCTTCACGTGTTTTAAAGCTATGCGTAAGTAATTCATGTCAATAGCTGCATTTCTCTCATCACGATATTGCTTCAGAATTTTAAAATGAAGTAATGTACCGCTCTCCATGTATTCAACAAAAAGAAGTAATTTTTTTTCGAAACAAGCTACTTCTTCACTTAAGGCGTAAGCTGGGTTGCCCTTTCCTTGAGGTTTCAGGTTTAGTTCATTTAGTTTCATTATAGTATCTACCATGAAGTTGACTTTTTGAAGCCATTTAGCCATTTGTCTTCTTCCAATTCGGGATGTTGTATGCTTTTTTTTTTTTTTTTTTATTGAAGAATGTTTTATTTCACTCAAGCACAAAACAAAACGCTGCAATACGTTGCCTCTAGAAAGCCATCGCACTTTATTTAGCAGAAGTAGGTAAGAAAACTGGCTATCTATTTCTTCAAGGAAATCTTTAAACTGGTGATAGTAGAGTGCTTTAGCCAAGATGCTGTTAATAATCTTAATTACCAAGTTCATTACCGCAACTACTTTGGCCGGAAATGTTTGGGCACAAAGCACTTTTTGATGAATCATGCAGTGATGTTAAATTTCGTGGATGTTAGAATTTCGTGGTTATTTTTTTCTGAAGAATTGATGTTATTCCACTATGTATTCCTGTTATACTTCTAGTTCTATCAGTTGCTATAGAAATTATTTTATTTATATAGATTCCATTGTCTTCCAGGCATTTTTGCACAGCATTTGCTAAATCTTCTCCTCGAGTTTGCCCTGGAAGTGGTAGCAATCCTATCTTCTTTTGGACCATGGGACTACATTATACCTGACGAAAAGGGCAATTTGTGCCGTGTTTTTTATGTTGCAAGATTCATCAAAAGCAAGTGATAAGGCAGAAGCCAGTTGATTGTCTTTCACTTGCATATGCGTTACATTTGAAGACATTTTAGCAGTTCTATCTTGTATTGTTTTTGCAGATAATAGCAAATCTTTGATTTTTTTCATGATTTTTTTTTTGTTTTGTTTTTAAAATCACGAAACAGTTCTTCAGATGCACGTATAAAACAATCTTTGACGTAGTCACCATCTGTGAATGGTTTTCCTAGTTTTGCAATTTCTAATGATTTTGAAAAGCTTGCCAGATTTACATTATTGGAAAATTGCGCCCAGTTACTAAGTATGAAATTTGCCTGTTGTTTTTTGGAGCTCTTCAACAGCTTTTTTCGATGCGTCACCTGTTGAATATTTATCAGTAAACTAGAAATGTTTTGAAGTGAAGTGTCTCTCCAATTTTGACTTCTTATTGTGTGTGAGTTTTTCGTAACAAATGAGACAAGTCGGAAGACCAACTGTGTTGCATATGAATGCAAACGACTCCGTCCTTGAATTCTTGGTTTTCTTCTTCATTTCTTTTATTTTTTTTTACCAGATGCCAAGCTGGCGGCGGAGCCGAAAAAATGATTTTTTTTTTAAATTTTACTTAGCTATCTAAAACGGCAAACAATTTATTTACCAATATTACTTCGTTAACGGGATCCTCAGATAGATAATCCAATTCTGTTACTGATTTACGCGTACATACCTTTACGCGTTATTAAATTAACACACATGCAATGTAACGTCGACCGCACTATCCGAAGATGACTGACTGATAAGACATTCTAGACAGTGGCTGTTTAAGTGAGACGGAAATGGAATGCAATTGGCTGAAAGATAAACATGATCACGGAGTCTCATCTCTAAGAAGAAAACAATAGTTCAAATTTATCTCATTACTACGGTCATGTTAAGGGTAGCGATTTGTAATTGACGATTATGAAAATAGAAGCTATTAAGAAATTACGTACTTAAAAATATATTTTCTTATTTTTTAAGGGTTTGGATAGTAAATTATTAATTTTTTCCTATGGAACTGGATAACCGCAACTTTACATCAAAAGAGCTCGCGAGCTACAGGTTGCCGACCCCTGCCCTAGTACATACTGATGCATGCATGGGCACATCGTTAAATGGCTGATTGCACACGATCCAGCAGCGTGGTGTCCATTAGAATACAATCAACGCGAATATGAACAGCTGTATAATTGCGACTCGATAAATTAATTTCTTCCAATGGCCCTATAGGAAGAAATTCCAAGATGTCAAATACAGTCCTCACATCCCCTCCAATAACCTGTGTATTTCGTACCTTAATCATGCTCAGGAGAGCCCAAATATTCCAGGACTTCAATATGCTAAGACTATAGACCACATATTGTCTGTTTGGGCACGTCATCGTGGAAATCACGGTGAAATACCAAATGCAGAAGATGTCCAGTGAAGCGAAACCGCATCACTGAAAATTTTTCAGGATGCAGGCCATCACCTCGTGTCTTTGCAGGCAAATTGATCTTGTATGGTAGCTGATGACTTCCTAACCTGTGAAACATGGTTCATCCGTCCTCAAAATATGTTTAATCAAGTGGTCTCAAGTTATTTCAATTGTCATTCAGAAAAGTGAACGTTATGTTCAAAGTCCTCTAGATGCATACCTAACTCAGGATCCAGGAAACTTCGCTTAATAATTTCGTGTTCACTTAACTCGGGACCTGCCGAAGTGTTATAACTTCTCGTACATTCTAAGCACTCTCTATTACGCCATAACATTTGAACACCTAATTTCTATAATGCTCAATGCTCGTCATATTTTGTCGAATCACAAAATGAATAACTCTTGTAGACAAATGCAGTTGTAGTGGTGGCGAAGGGCTTTTGTTTAGTCTTATTTCTTTTTATATCTCCTTCTCATAACACTTAAAATTTTTCCGTAATGATTTGGGATTACTGTAATTATATTATTTTTTTTATATCATAAACTGGTCATCTATCGTTCTAAGTTAAACATATTAGCTCTTTCACACAATTGTATTTCATTTCTGAGGAAATCCAAAAATTTACTAATATCAAAACATGACTGGCCATCGTTATTACGATTATATTCTTATACTTAATCGCTTGAAATAATTCTGAATAATACAGGGATTAGCATATAATATAATTTTGGTTTCATATTTAAAGATGATAAGCTGCGAATTTATACCTCAAAGGTATCAAAAAGTTTCCTTAATCTAAAAATATCATTAGATCGTGAAACGGGGGAAATATTATGAAGTTTTTGCATATGTGTATTTATAATGATGTCGTGTCTTCCAAACCAAATACTTAAAATATCTATAGCAGGGTCATAACTTGTATCTGAAATTGAAAACTCTACTAACACATCGATCAATAACTCCCGAGACTAACCCAGAGATGGCACTCGTAGTAAACGCTAACCAGGTCTAGAGTGACTTCACTTAAGCTTTGAAACGTGTCAAATTTCTAAGGTCGATTCACCAGGAAAAGTTTTGAAGGAATGAAAAGGTTTTTCCAAGTGGCGCCGCGTCTTCGATGGAACGTAAAAAAAGCAACGAGTCGATGATTCAAAGCTGTTTATTGCTTACTTTACTCAACAAAAGATTTCTTTGCGAAAAGAAAAAAAATTTTTTTGAGGGAAAAAAAGATTTGAAAAGTCGTTGAAGATTGTATCAAATTTAAAAGGTGATTAACAAAAGGTGTCATGTTGATGAATAAAAAAAAATTTGCAAAAAAAAAATGTTGTTTTCAATAGTAGACTCGGGAGTTATTGATTGATGTGTTATCACACAAGCGACAATTCCACCCTAAGTATGTTTTTAAATAATTAAACTTTTTTCTCTACTTCCAGAAGTGAACTATATCGCGTAGATTGTGACCTTTCCAGAAACTAACCCACTGACCGTAAATCCACTGACGTCGCCGTAAAATTTTGAAATTTTAATTTTCGGATGTCACACTTGCTGGTTTGCGTTCTTTCCCGAAATTTCAGTTGCTTTAAGATCTGGATTTTTTTTTTTTTTTTCAGTTTGCTGACTAGTTTTAAATACCTACTTAATCTTTATTTCGATAAAGTTATTTTAGCTTTATATGTCGCGGAATTTTTGATTTCGGTTTGTAATTTTACCTCATCATTAAGTAAATTTACAAGTTTTTCGTCGAGCTTGTAAGGCTCTTTTTCTTTTTCTAAAATTGAAGAAGAATATTAAAGTACATTTAAGTTATGAATAATTTTCATATAATCTTTGACTTTGTTTATGGTCAATCGGTTCTCAAACAACCCCTTTTCTTTATTAGAAGTTTTCTTTTTCCATATTTCATTGCAACGAGTTTTGATTCCCTTTTAACTAACTTCTAGATCTGCCTCCCTATGATGAGTAATATGCGAACCTTGTCTTGCGAAAGACTCGTGATGTATTTCAATTAGCTTTACTAAGAAGTATTGTGAATAAGAAGAATTAGCAATAAGAAGTATTGTGAATGGGATGGAGAAGACAGGAATTAGCGGAAATCATAGGAGAGCGCTATAAAGGCTTATAAACTGTAAGAAGTTATACAAAACGTATTAATTGACTCGGATCCAGTTATCAGAAGTCTACTGTTCAGAGTCAGCAAGTTAAATATGTACATTTTATTATAATATTTTGTTTAACACAATTAAGGTAACAACTCCACACATATTTAATTTCCTTTGACATATGATTATTCAAGGATTGAATAAACTAGTTAAACATTTTGGTCGATAGTCATAGAGAAACTATGTCTCTTACAGCGAAGAGGATTCGTAACGATGGCGCCCAACATTACCTAATCTGACCTGGATTGGGGACGACAATTTTTCTGGCCATGTTTTTCAATAGTGCAAGAAACGTTGTTGAATTTCTGATTACTATGGAGGATAACATAAAACTTTATAATATTACGGGTAATTTAATACTTGAGGAATGAATGGAAAATTCCTCTTCAAAAGAAAGGCGGCAAGCTTTAAAAGAAATCTTTCCCTTAATGCCGACCACAAGCCGTCAAACAACGTCAAAATAAATCCCTTATTGCTTTCATTTACAGGATGCTTAAAATTGCACAAACTGAAGATGGTTGAAGCTGATATCGTACAATATATAATTCACAGAAGGGCACCGAACGTACTGAATTTCTTAGAAATTAGAAACTACACAACGAAAGTTCATCTCCTTCAATTTTCATTTAAATACAATGATCGGAATTTATCAAATAAATAAGGGACATCCGAGAAACGAATCAGTTTCGTTATCGTCAATATTATCGATAGCCCTATAATAGGCCTTTGAGATGACGTCCTTCGCTGCTGGAAGACACACACTCCAATTTCAGTATTACAGATGAAAGAACGTTTGAGGGAGGAAGAAAGTACAATACACAACCTCCCTAATAGCCGTGTTCATCAATCCTTGTCTACAGACATTGTGGACTGATCGCCGAAAAGAGATATCCCCAGTGCCAGGAACTATACCGCCTTCGGATCCTTAGTTGAACCTCACCTAGAGTGAGAATAAAAAATTTAAATTATTTCTTTTCTTTTCTAGTATCAAGAGTGGACACCCATCTGTAGGTAAAGCAATCTTTAAGGTAATATTATCTTTACTTCTCCTTTTCAGTCTGATAAGCAGTCACAGAATTTCGCACTTGACATACCAAATAAAATTTATGTGCAAAAAGTTTTAAACACTCAATTCGGTAATCTTTCCATATCGATAGAAAATGTGACTTTCGTAAATTCAACTTTGTATCACAAACCTTGAAAACCCTTGTTTACAATAATAATTGTTTGCTACCAGTTATTTGTACTGTCTGCGAGAATGTCTTGATATGTTTGATTATAGAACATAAATCTGGCATTTATATGAGCCTTTTATCTGTCATTTACAAGGCATAGACAGAGAATAAACCTAATAATAACTCAACACTAATTGAAAAGCGTATATGAACGTGTTTACAAAACTTTATGACCAGATAGGGTGCATAACTAAAAATTTATGCATGCATTTGATGTAAAATTATGATGATGATGATGATTATCATTAAATTATGCATTTGATCTAAGATTTGATATAGTATCATTATAACTACTATTAATGCTCATTTGAACATTATTAGTATAATACCTCGAATTTCAGGGTTACGCAAAATATCTAACAAATATCTCTATAGACTAATGAATTTGTATAGCCGGCACTCTCTATAACGTAATTGTATGAAAACTACAAAGATAAATACGAAAGAAACTGAAAGTATTTTATGTGTATGCAACATCAACTACGAGAATTAAAATTATGGAGCTTTTTCACGCGTTAAAAAATTGTTCCAGAAACTTTTTCGTGATGAAATTATGTCAAAGACTAGAATGCATGATATAGGTTTTTCTTCCCTTTGTGGTTTATCTCACGTTTTGTAAAGCAGGAAAATATCATTTTGCTGCCGCAGAATGTTAACTAGCATAAACGGTTCAACACTTCGTCGTGCTATCAATGACCCTTTGATGCGTACCAGAAGTGTCTTGCTGTCGTATCTGATGGATACCACTATGTCACGTTGAAGAGTGGTATGACATTCAAAAAT
>BMAW01081333.1:22026-140557 GCA_019974015.1 Nephila pilipes
CATTCAAAAATAGTGATTAGATTGGCTCTATTTCCCTGAAGCTTCCCTCGGCAACCATCAACACCAAAATAAAAAAAAAATTTAAAAAAAAGAAAGAAACAGAATTGAGACTTGTCGCTGAACACTACATTGTGTCATTCAGTCTCCGACTGAAATCGGACTCGGTTCCTACACCGCCGTAACCTTTCACATCGATAGGTTGGCGTGAATGGCAGTCAGTGTAAAGAGCGGCTTGTGTGCAGGCCGCTTTCAGTCAATTGTGGAGAAACAATGCTCTCAGATATTGGAGCATCGAAATTCATTACATTCCACATAATGTCGATTCCCATTTCGTTCTTCCATCTACCTAATCCAAATTCTATACCCTGTGGATACTTCTAAGTGCGTTGCGTTTTAGCAGTGTTACAAATTTAAGACCAATCAGCTGTACGTATAGCTAAGAAAGCGATGCCGTTATCTAGTGGGCATAATATTACGGTGGATGACGTCCCTAAAACGTTGTCTATGCAAACCATGCTGTGTGTTTCCTTAAAAAGCGTTGAATGTGACTGGAATATAAAGCAGCGATGAGGCCCTATCCTTTATGATTAAAAAATTTTATTGAACGGTTTTTCCCCTTCGATAGTGATGAAGACATACAGTGAAAAATATTTGCAAACGTGATTTGGGTTAACGACGAACACGAAATTTTAATCGATTTTATTAAAAAACAAGAAGCTTTGTTCAAGAAACCACAAATATTGCAGAAAATCATAACAAAAATAACATTATATTCTTTGAATCCATTAATATATTACTTTTGTATTTATGAGAACAAGAAATATAGAAAAATTGAATTGAAAAAAAATCGAAAAAAATATTTTGGTACATGATCATGTCCTTTTTTAGAGATATAAGTAATTTAATGCTATTTTATTTTGTTTTTATCATATCTGTGGCGTTTTTCTGTTTTAAGACAATTATTAAGAGGATATGACAGTTATCAAAAGGCTACACAGTACCTACATCCAACTTTTTTTTTTCCTTTTCTTTTCCTTTTTTTGGGGTGGGGTGGGGGAGAGGAGTAATATATTAAAAGTAATGAATTTTTCACATCGTATAATTAAATAAATTTTGAAGAAAAAAGGCATTTTGGCTAGGCATCATTGAAATTTCTTAAAAAAAAAATTTTAAAAATGTTTTTTAAACTTTTATAAAATACTATATTTTTAATATTTTTAACTGCATGAATATATTTAAGTTTCTTGGATTATTAAGAACAAAAGTTTGTATGAAATTAAAAATCTGGCTTTTTGTTGAATTTTAATAATTACTTTCGTAGCTAATCCCCCCCCTCCCTCAAAAAATCCCACGAAACTTTTAAAAATGACATTCAAAATGTAATTAGAACTCTTTATATCCATTATAGCTCTGATATATGAAAGTATCTAAAAGATATTTAAAGACTCTAATTCTGAGCAGAGAAAACACTTGCAAAGGCAAAAATAAAAGTCTGAGAAAAACGCATCTAAAGTTTGCAAATGGGGACTGGCAACACTAAAACACTTAAAATACCTTAAAAACTAAATGGATATCAGATTTAGAATTTGAAATCAAGCTTAGACCATTGAAAATTTAAATAATAGAAGATATTTTTGTATATTTTACATAATTTGATACACACACGTGAAGCAAATAATTTTCAAAATGATTTTATTACTTTTTTTTATTAAACTTTGCCCTCTTGAATGGAAACACTGCATATCTTGCTAAAATATGAATTTCAAATGCGTAAATAGAAACAATTGTTTTAAGAATAGTGACGAGGGTTCATCTTCCATATATATTAGTAAAGCAATGTCGAGATAATTCATTATCAACAGTTGTTTTAGTTGACATCTCTCACTTTCCGCTTTACTGCCACTGGATAATCATTTTATAGGTGTTTTTGGTACAATGTATTCCAAGAAGATTCAATATCAGAAGAAAAAGACCAATCAACCTATCTTTTATTGAAAATAATGCGGTCGACGTAAAAAGACAGCCGTCATTTTAGTGCCATCATTCATCACAATATTATGATCACTAGATAACGGCACATCTTTCATAGGAAATTTCAGCTTAAGTCTACAATTTAACCCGTGTAAAATCGTCCGATTATTAAGTAACGGTTTCCCTTAAAAACAGGTGTCGTTATCAAGCAGTTATAATTTTGTAGCGATACTCGTTTTCTGGTAATGGCGCAAGATTCAGCTCTTGCTGGATTCATCATTCACTCGATGTATGCTATTAAACTTCGATCCGCAGGTTGCATTCAACCATGGTTGACAGATAAAGCGTGTCCACCTGCGAGCCCACATTTATTCTCGAGAACTTATGTAGTGAAGCGTGAACTGAAGCGAAGTGCATTCTCTTCTTTGTATACCTCTCGCTAAGCAGCCCCGAGGCACCTTAATGATCTTTTTCTTTCCCATGGGGTATACTGTCTTTGGTAAACACGGGTGACGCTCTCCCGGGATACCCTAGCGATCCTTCTCTGTTTTCGACCCTCCTTCTTGTCAACCAATTTGTGTCTTTTCTTCCGTTTCTTTCACGTCTAGACCACAGATTTTTGGCGCAACATAGCCATATCTGGCTCTTGCGCCAATAAACTTTACCTTCTCTCTTTTTGTCGACTAATCTATTTTCATAGTGTAACGTCTAGATCACAGATTTACCTTGTTTGGCGCAGTATGGCCACATCTGGCTCTTGCGCCAATAAACTTCACTATCACTCACTCACTCGCTAAGCAGTAAAGTCAAGATAAGTTTCCATCATCTAGCTGTTCTGCTTTGCATCCTATTATCCTTATTTATAATTAACTTATGTCACACTTTTTATTATTCCTATCAAATGGATAATTCCTTCGATAAATAAAAGTTTCGAGTCGAAATTAAATTCTGTACATTTTATTTGACTTAACATTCTTCTTGACATTTTTGGATAAGGCGCAGAATGCCGATCATTACTATGGAACAGCTGCGTAGAAGTCTATGCCTTCAAGGTCTGTCTCCTAAATTTGGCCAATTACTATATCCAAGTAGAAGCTTTAGAAAAAGGACAGACCCCATGTTTCCTAACACCGAGTCAAAGTTTACAGTTTCACCCAACTTCTCTCCAGTACCATTACTGGCCTACCAACTACTTAGAAAACCATGCATCTTTTCCGACGGCGACCAAAACGATGCTAGTAAACGGCTCAAGGACTATGAACGGATCGTCTCCTATAGCCGCTGAGTTGAACAAGTGTGTCTGACGAACGTCGTTTTCTACCTCACTGGAACAGCTAGACTGTGGTTGACAATAATGAAGACACCTTTACAAATCGGATTACGTTCAGAAACTGCCTGAACAATACGTTTTGTCGTACAGATGATCTAAGATGCCAAGCCGAAAGGTGTTTGTTTAAACGTCTGCAATAAATTGACGAGACATAAGAGTCGTACATCTAGGATATACTTGTTTTGTGCCAGAAAATGAACTTCGTCAGGCAAGAAGATGAGATAATGGCTCATCTGATGAAGGGGATTGTGGAAGATTTATACCAGACCATGCTGGTTCAGGATTATAAAACTGTTGATGAATTTGTAAAAGGTTGTCGAGGGATTGAAAAACTCAAACGGACACACATTGCCCGGCCTAAGTTTCAGGGCTACCCAATGTTTGTTCTGTATCAGCCATCACAGACATGGCTGATTTAAAATCCTTGGTACGTAGTATTGTTAAGGAAGAGCTTCTGAAAATCCTACCGGAAATGTAGTACAACAATGGAGAATCAACCACTTCAAATAACATTGCATCTATAGTCCGGGGACAAGTCGTGGAGGCTCCAATTACTAATCCTAGAAGACGCAATATTACTCCAAATTACCAGATTCCAGTTAGGCAACAGCCTAGACGTCGAGTCAGAAACCCCACTGTCGTACAAAGTAACAGGTCAATTGAAAAGTCCCCGGCCTGACACATAGATGGCGCTACTAGAATTAAATCCATATGTTTTTTTAGTTAGCCCTAACCCTCAAAAGATGCGTGTATAAATTTGACAGCTGTCGGATCATTAGTTTGCGAATTATAGAATTTTGAGTGAAGCAACTTTTGTTATTGTGAAAAAAATGGATAAAAAGGAATTTCGCGTGTTGATAAAATATTGCTTTTTGAAGGGAAAAAATACAGTTGAAGCAAAAACTTGGCTTGATGCCGAGTTTCCGGACACTGCCCCAGGAAAATCAACCATCAAGGATTGGTATGCTAAGTTTTGACGTGGTGAAATGAGCATCGAAGACGGTGGACGCCCAAAAGAGGTTGTTACCGACGAAAACATTAAAAAAATCCACAAAATGATTTTGAATCACCGTAAATTGAAATTGAATGAAATAGCAGACACTTTAAAGATATGAACTGAACGTGTACATCATAATCATGAATATTTGGGTATGAGAAAGCTCTGTGCAAAGTGGGTGCCGCGCGAGCTCACTTTTGACCAAAAACAACGACGAGTTGATGATTCGGAGCAGTGTTTGAAGATGATCAAGCGTAATAAACCCGAGTTTTTGCGTCGATATGTGACAATGGATGAAACATGGCTCCATTACATAGCGTTATTGGACCGTTTGAAGGACGAAATCGCCGAAAAACGGCCGCATTTAAAGAAAAAGAAAGTGCTGCTTCACCAAGACAATGCCCCGTGTCACAAGTCAGTGAAAACGATGGCAAAAATCCATGATTCGAATTGCTTCCTCATCCACCGTATTCTCCAGATCTGACCCCCAGCGACTATTTCCTGTTCTCAGATCTCAAAAGAATGCTCGCTGGGAAGAAAATTTCGTCGAATGAAGAGGTGATCGCCGAAACTGAGGCCTATTTTGAAGCAAAGGACAAATCGTACTACAAAAATGGTATCGAAAAGTTGGAGGGTCGCTATGATCAGTGTATCACCCTTGAAGGGAATTATGTTGAATAAAAAAAAACTAATTTTGCCAAAAAAATGCGTTTTACTATGGTAGGCCAGGGGCTTTTTAATTGACCTGATGAAACAGATCTGTGGAGAACTGCCGAGAACGTACCTGCACTGCGAGGAACGGGTATTCAAAATCGAGTACAAAATACTCACTTTTGAATACTTCACATACTCAAAAGGATTTAGATCCCAATGTATTCAAGAAACAACATATTGAGTATGTAATGCATTTATTTGTGAATCTGTTACTGCATCTAATATGAGTATGAAACAATAAAATGAGTATGTATTGCATTCATTTTCGATACTGTTGTACAGAATATGAATTTTAAACAGAAAAATATATATCAACTTAAATTTTAAGAAACATAAATAAGCGCTCTTTTATTTCCAAGTTTCATTTTCTTCATCTCAGATATAATTTAACATACACTTTATGAAGTTTTTACCACAAAAACTCGAATCAAAATTCTTGTATTTACTGTGTGTAACAAAACTGTTACTTTTAGAAATAAAAATGCAACTTTTATGTAATCATAAACTGTACTTTGAACTTATACCTCAAATTTAAATCAATTCGAGTGTTTAATAAATCTTTAACGAAAATAGATTCGACTCAAGAGTTAAATTCTTTTCAAAACAAATGTGTAAGAAATTTGAGCTAGTAGCTCTAGAAGCTATTTGATTCGTTAAAAATTACATTTAAGTTTCTAGATGCAATTTATAGTTTCATTAAGATCCTATACATACAGAAAATTGATTTTTATTTAAAGCTCAGTTTTTTAATCATAAGCTATAGCAAATATCTTGGAAACATTATGATGAATATTAGATTTTCTATAGTAAAAACTCAATGCACAGCATTTTTTTCAATACTCCCCCCCCCTTTTTTTTTTTGTTTTTATCTAACATACATTTCCTTTTGAATTAACATCAAATCAAAGTTAATACTTATAATTAATGATTCACGGTAAATAAAAATAACAATAAAACATACCATACATATATTTTTGAAAAATTTATTCTGAATATCATACACATACATATCAGAGATACAAAAAATAAAATGTTCATAATTTTGGAACAATAATATTAAAAAAAAGTGCAACTTTTTCCTACAGATGAAGACATGTCGCTTTAAAAATCACTTAGAAACACTGCTTTCTAATCCATACTATAGTCCTACTTCATCCACAATTGAACATAGCTTATGTTTTAATGTAATGTACAATGAGGTATCATTTAAAACATAGAAAGTTCAAATATGTAAAGGTACATAATTTAAATGATTTTTTACTTCTTTCGAATCAGCAACATCTCGTGAAATTACTAAATATGAGTGAAAATGCTTTTCAAATAGTTCTGTTTCAAATAAATATGTTAAATATGCATTGTTATTATTTAGACAATTCTTTAATCTTTCGACATAGAGGTAAGTCCTCTACACAACCAATTTATACAGGTATGTTTTTAGAATATATTGTACCATTTTAGCATTAACTATTATATGTAAGAATTTCTGATCGGTCTGTTAGACCATCTATTCCACATCGCGGTTCTTGCTGCTTTGAATTACGAACTTGGACATACATAGATCCCAAAACATTTGTTATACAATGAAATATAAAGTTTTTTTTACTAAACACATGTGCCATTTTTAATTTGTGTCAGTGAATTGAAATTTACTTGTACACAACTTGTCTCCTTATGATTATTAAAAAAATATCAATTTAACAAGATTTTTTTTAGAAATATCACAAGTGTTTTCAATTAAAGCAAAGCAGTATGGTCATATGAAAGCATAGCTTTTTTCTGCATTACATATAATACAATAACATAAATCTAATTTAAATAATGTGGATCAGTTCATAATTAAGACAAAATATCTATTATGCATTAGTTTGTAAGTACATTTAATTTTATACATAATGTCTCCTATTGTACAGAAATTTTGGAACACAGAATAATAAAAGTCTTGAAATTGATTATCGTGTTTCATTTTACAAATTGATTTTGCTCATTTTGTAATTTCTGTTCAGTAAATTCTAATCTAAAAAAGTATTTTAAAATTTACAAGAAATTACTTTCTGAGAACGATTAATTGCCTACAAAAATATTTATTTTGTTAACTTGCCTATTTCAAGAATTGTAAGCCATTTTAAAATTGAATATAAAAATAAAACTAAAATTATTCCAAATTGAAAAAAACTACCTTTAATATTTGTCTATAAATAAGTGCTTTTGGGACAAAAATATATTTCATGGAGAAATTATGGTTATTGGTTGGCCACCTTTAGAAACAGAATTTTAAATTATGTGATTTTAGAAGTTAGATATGCGTAATGATATACATAAACCTTTTCAATTTTGTTAAGATCTATATTATGTTCCACTATGACAGGCAGTTGCTTAATATTATCATATTTCTTACATAATTCAATTATTTACATTCGGTAGGAAATAATCCGAGTATATTTTATATATCTATAGTCTTATTCTTGTTTAATTGTGTTGTTAAAATGGCGCTCGGTAAGCTACATTAAGCCTATTTAAACTGACTTCTGGCGTTTGTTTGTATACTTCCGATATAAGCTTTAAATTATTTTCTGCTTTAAACAGATGTATTTTTGAACAGTTAACGGCCATTTCAGTTTTTTTGTTTTGATTAAGCTTATTTTATATTTCAAATTATTTCATGTTTTAATATTGTTACGTATCATTAGATCATCGGTTGATTCTAACATGTTAAAAATAAGGTCCCAATATTTATTCTAGTATTGTAATTATTCTAAGCCCTCTGAAAAATACATGTGAATAGTTAAAGTGTAATTAAGCTCTTCTGAATTATAGTATCTTTTATATATAAACACTTTATATTCATTAGGTTGATTCTGTTTAAAAAATAAAGCAATATTGGATTAAACTATGTTCTCTTTTAATCAAGATACATAATTAAGCTGAAACAGTTACATGACGATTTATGATTTAAACAGGTGCAATTTTGTATCTTGAACTAAAGTTTTTTTAAATGTGTTTTGCAAACAAAATTAATTAATTTGGTCATAAGTTGATTATAATGTTTCAAAAAGGAATCAACACAGTATTTAAGAAAAACATATGTGAATATGTAAATTCCATATACCATTTCAAATTTAATAATAGCTAGCATTAAATTTTGTTTCTTTTTCTCAAAGTAATACTTATTAATCAAATACAATTTTTACTTATACGTTTTAATGTAAAATGAAGCACAGAAAAATTCTGACTATTGTGAATAACAAGACATATACCAAAAATTATATTAATGATAATCAATTTGATTTTTAAAAATATGTATATAAAATGTTAATTTTTAAAATTATATTTTAACAGAAATAATACAGTTGGGACTAAAAAACAGAATTTTGAGAAATAGAAAAATTTACTTTCTATAAATCTTGCGTACTGCTTAGCAATCTGTTATATTGCCTTGTCGTGCAAATGCGATTCTTATTTCTTCCAGCCAACACTGAAACCTCTGTTTCACTTTACAATTCATCTTGGCACAAGCATATTTTTTAAAAAACATTAATTGACTCTAAGAATTGCATGGATAAAGTGGTTAAATTGTGTAAATAAACATACAAATATCAAGTCTTTTTTTATAATATCAGAATTATCTTACACAAACCATTGAAAAATAAATATTTAGCTTAGGACTTTTATGAATGAATGTGATTGGAATGTAAATAAAAATGTTTAACATGTCAAATAAAAGGACTAGGTAATATGCTCATCCTTATCCTATGACGAACATTTATAAGCGTTTTTACAATTTAATGAATTATTTATAACTATAGTGTTTGTGTCATGTATCGAATACAAAAGAAATTGCTTTATTTATTCTGTATGAATGAATGTTGGAGTTCTGGCATGGAATAAAATCTGAATATACTGCACCAAATATTTATTTAAATTTTTACAACATTTTTTTATGCCACGTTATAAAAAAGAAGATATGAAATTCCTGTGTTAAAACCTAAATTATATAAAAATCAAATTTTGAATTACAACATAAACAAGTTGTGATTCTCCCCTTCCTCCCATGTCATATGAGTTAAAAACAGATAACGTAAAAAAAATGTAAGACAATAGTGATGAAACATAAGACAATCGCGAATAATATGTTGAATAGTATTTGGGACATAACAGAATGGATGCCTGATTAGATTGTGAAAATTTGGTTCCAAAATACACATTAAATTTGAGTTTAAATTAAAACCATGTTCTTTAAAAATATATATTCTGAAATATCTTACTCCAGTCATAAAGCATCTGAAATTTACTTCAATTAATTAAAGAATAATCTGGAATAAAAGTTATTTTTGTCAACATTTCATTCTGTGTGTATAATTTCTTACTTTATGATTGCCACACAGTATTATTGGGACGAAAAACTAATGTACAACAATTCTTCGAAAATGGTATAACCTTAATAACTTAAATATAAATAATTCGATATAAAAACCAACGTTTTTAAAAACAATGTTTTTATATGGTGGCAAAGTTTATTAAAGAAAATTATTGAAATATTAATTAAAACTGTTGGTTATTTTTAACTTTAAAATTTACTAAAAAAGAGATATTTGTGAGCGTATTAAAAAATTCATAATACTCATAAAATCAAAACATGCATTTGAAAATTTGTAAGTCATTCTATTAAAAAAAAATAGGAACCAGAATTCAGAAAAAATTATTGTGATAAGACATGGTGCCAAATATTGGAAACTTTCTTTCTTGCGAATGATTACTGTCTAAAAGTCAGCAACCCTTACTATCTCGGAGATAGTAAAGGGGAGATAGTATCTCCCCTTTGTGAGTACAATAGTTTTACGAGGCCTCATGTGGTGTGGGGAGTGCCCGGTGTTCCCAGAGGGGGAAAGAAATTTTTTCCTCAATCCTAAAAGCGCCGAGAGGAAAGAATATTTTGACTTATTAAAATTATTGAAATATTAGTTAAAACTTCTCGCAAATGTCTAAATATTGCATTGTTAGGCCAGTACGAACGATTCCCAAAATTTCAAAGCTCTAGCTTGATGGGAAGTTGGTTAAATTAACGATCGAAAATTTGATGACACACGCACACACTCACACACACACACCAAGTGAAATTCAGAAAAAAGTTGTAATAATATATATCTTAAAATAAGATATAAAAATGTATAATAATTTCTCCGTCAATTAAAAAAGACAGTTTAAGTTACATTACACACTTATGAAGTGAAAAAAAAATTCTTGTTTAGCATCATTGTTGTATAGTGATTAATAAAAAAAAAGTGTAGCAAAGTAGCTCAAAATTCTTAAAATTTCACAACACTGCTCTTTAAGTAGTATAATATTATTCTATTTAGTATCATCAGCATCATACACAAATATTTACATGTATGAAGATAATTTTTAACACTGATCTGTGCGAATTAATGTCAAGAAGTTTCTAAAGATACGATTGCAATGTAATATTATGGATAGTCTGCAACACACAAATAATTACTCATAAGAAAATCATTTTCTAAACTGATCAATAACAATTCTTAAGATATAATAGAATGTTTCTGAAGACATTACAATATAACCTTTCAAACATGCAATGTTTCAAAAATTTTTAAGTATTTTTGAATTAATTATCCATTCAAATTTGAAAATTCTCAATATATATACAGCAAATATTACCAGACAATTTCAATTTTTTCTGGTAGAAGTATGCTAAATTTGGATCCACTCGAATAAAATTATTAGCAAAAGAAAAGAATTTTTTTTAAAAAAAAAAATATTAGCAAATAACTGTTAAATTAGGATGCTTTCAATATTAAAAAAAAAAAAAAAAAAAAGGAATGCTGAATCGTACTCACAACTGATTCGTAGTGCGTACTCATTTTAGTATTCATGTGTTCTTCCGCGTGTAGCGTGGTAAATACGAAATATAGTTCGAAATATTTAAGCAAAACATTTTTTTAACCCCAATCTTTAACATACGTAGCCAATAAATAAAGGGAGTTTTTGATTTTTTTTTTTTGAAAAGATTAATATCTATAATAATTTTTTGAGAGTGTTGATTTATCTTTCTTTTTTTTTTTTTTTTGCTTTAATACGTGTAATGTTTTACATTCGATAAAGACATACGTTCAAATCTAATACAAATGTACTCATTTTAAAATGAGTACGTCTGAGTATTCATTTTCGAGTATTTCTCCGTGTGTAGAAAGAGACGGGGAGTATTCGCAGAAGCAATAGCCGCAATATATAGAGAGTGTCCAATATTCGATGAGATATGGACAATGAATCCCAGCAAAGCTTTGACATTGACTATGTACGGCCTACTGTATACTATTATAAAAATAGCTCTCCATATCCTCGCCGCTCCTTCAGTAGTCCACAGTCATTATCGCCAGCAAGCCACCCCAGCCGTTCTCCACGACGACCCAATGAGAAAAACTAAGCCAGGCACCCTTTTTTGAAGGTGAGTCCGCAACTGAAAAAAAAAAAAAAACTCCGACACACATTTCTACCAGCATGGAAAAGAACATGACTTATACAGTGTATGAAATCCTAGTTGACTCAAGTACAGGAAATCCTAGTTGATTCATACCTAAAAGATTACAACTGAAGTTAAAAGTTCCAATGTTTACTGAAAATGCGACTATTTTAAAAAATGTGTAAAACCAGTAGCTGCTTCAGAACATTGTGTATATTAAAAGTAGATCTGATTGGGACGATAAGGCCGTTTAAATTTCTCGTCTTTTCCCATGCAGCCATCAAATGATACTAGGATGAAATTTTTTTCGTGCTGCAGATGCCGTTGCAGACTGAGAAAATGAGGAACTACAACTCGCCGAAATCCTTCCAGTTGACACAGAATCGAGTAAATCGGATTGTTCAGTATTCGCCGCTAGGGGTTCTCTAATCGAAGCATATTCAGTAAAACAAATATGTGCTCTTAGTCCGCAAATTGAAGAGACAGATTAGGCTATGATAACTGGCAACAAAATTTTAATTTACGAAAAAGAGCTATTTGTATCAGCCACGATAGTTGACATTGAAAATGGCTGTTGTAAAGTATGGGTAACAAATTGCAGTGAACTCAACTGATACCGAGTGGAATGAAAGTAGACAACTTATCAATGATAGTGAATGATTCCATTTGTTTGCTGAATGATAAGTGCCGAGAATATTATCAGGGACATCAGCCCAGAAAGCAAGCAACTTGAGAAAAATAAACAGGCCAGACACTGAGCTTACAATTACTCAGAAAAGCGAGCTACTGAGTTTCCTTAAAGAATTTAGCATTGTATTCAACTTCAACAATGTTAAAGAAATACGTCATTCAACCGCCAGATAAACCGTAGTCATCTCTCTTAGTGCTCGTGAAAAAGAATAATGGTGAATAGTGCTTTTGCGTCGATTATAGAAAACTTTACAAGATTACTAAAAAAGACGTTTATCCGCTACCACGCATTAACGATGCTTTGGACTGCTTAGCTGATGAAAGAATTTTCTCAGTGATGGATTTTAAGTCAGACTTTTGGTAGATAGAAGTTGAAAGATACCGATAAAAGACGGCTTTTGTGACTCCTGATGGTCCTTATGAATTTAAAATCATGCCATTCAGATTATGTAAAGCTCCAGCTATGTTTGAATGGATGATGGACACAGTTCTTTGAGGACTCAAATGGAATATTTGTCTTTGCTATCTTCATGACATCATTGTATATGAATCACAATTTTCAAGTACATCATACACTCCAGAGGAACATTTTGAAATGTAACCAAGGAGCAGGAATATCTTTAAATTTAGAAAAAAATTCTCATTCGGAAGAAAGAAACTGACGATATTGGGTCATTTAGTTGATGAACATGGAATCTATTAAGATCCTGAAAAGTTAGCTGCTATAACAAGATTTTCTGTTCCAGAAAATATTTCACATATCAGTAGCTTTCTGGATTTGTGCTCGTATTATCGATGATTTATCAGGAACTTCGCTGATATCGCGAAACCCTTGCATTACTTATTGAAGAAAAATGCAAAGTTTTCTTGGAACAGTTTACAGAAAGATTGTTTTCAACCCTGTAGGAATTGCTCGCTGGATATCCTGTTTTAGGACATTACATTCCAAACGCGAAAGTAAAGATACATTAAGACGCTAGAGCAGGGGTGGTGAACCTTTATGTATCAACGTGACATTTTTTCTAAAAAAATATTTAATGAGGTCATAGACGTGCCATTAAATAATTTTGACATCGTGATTATTGGGAAAATAATAATACTAAATACTATCAAATCAAAATTCTTCATTTACTACAAAAAAAAAAATAATACATTTTACAATGTCTCAGTTATACGTGTAATTCAAATTAAAGTATCATCAGTGTGACTTCTGTTGCTGCAGATTAGATGACAAATAACTTATATTAGGGTTGAAAGATGTTACTTTTAGCAGGATGCATGCTGAATTGGAATAATCTGTTAAACGGTTTCTGATTGAGTCTTTAATGTTATTCATCTCCGAAAATAATGACTCGCAGGTATAGATAGATAAAATATACGGTTAAAATAGCACAAGCCATCTTCTTCAAACAGTTAAATGTCTCTGGTAATGAATTCCATGTTTCCAAAATTTTGTCATTGATATTTTTACTTATTTTTTGCTTGTCAATCTTTCTGTTTCAATTAATTCTAAATCTTTCCTTGTTTGAATAATTCTTTGAATCCAAATTGAACAGGATTGGAAATCAATCAACAGCATTTCAAATTCTTCAATTTCCAACCAATCAAATAAGGACAAGTTCAGTTTATCAAATGAAGTCAGATCAGGTTACACAATAAACTTGAGTGTTTCCCATAATTCTTTGATCTGAGAAAATATTGCTGAAAATTCATTGATTGAAGAATCAGTTACAGAAATAAATTCTTCAGTGACTGTTTCTTCGCCTGGTTTCGCATGTATATCTAAATCGTTGATATTTTTTTCTAGTTTGGGAAATACTTTGGTAGTAATTTCTAGTTTAGTAGTAGTTATTTCAAGTATTTTCTTGTAATAATATCGTTCCTGCGTGTGAGTGAAAACATGCAGTTTAGCATGAATGAGAATTAGTGAATGAGATCTATCATGACAATAATTGTTTTATTTGTGCCTTGAAGCTTCACGTTCAATTCATTGAAACGTTGGCATATGTCTGTAAAACACATCAATTTTGAAAGCCACATAACATCCAACAACTGTTGGTATTGCTCAATTTCCCCCTCATTTTGCAGAAACAGTCTGATTTCTTCCAAGCAATCAACAAATCTTTGAAGTACGTTCCCACGGCCCAACCAGCGAAGATTATTATACATCAGTACGCCATTATACACCAAGGTGAATTCGTTTAATAAAGCATCAAACTTTAGCTTATTTAAATCCTGCGACGAAATGAGATTGACTATTTTTGTGACAACCGCCACTACATATCAAGAAATGTTAAACAACTCTTAGCACACAAGGTTTGTTGGTGAATGATGCTGGAGAATTCAAGAATTGAATGTTCTACGTCTGTTTGAAATAAACTTATGAAACCCCCCGAGTGTGGTTGTTTTTTTTGCCCACCATACTTGGAGCACCATCAGTTGTTACTGAAACATTTTTTTTTTCCAAATCAATTTATTTCTCAGCAAATGAAATTTTAACAGCCGTACAAATATCTGTGCCCTTTGTAGCTGTTAGCAATGATGTTATGGCAATTAATTCTTCCTTAATGACGTTTCCTATGCAATATCGAGCAAAAACCGCTAAACTTGCAGATTTAGTGACGTCAGTGCTTTCGTCAATACATAGCGATATAAAAGGAGCGGACTTAATGTCAATTTTTTCTTAATGTCAATCTTCTACATTTCCGGCCAGTTTTAAGATTCTTTCTTTCATTGTGTTACTAAATAGAGGAATATATTTAAGGAAATTGACTATTATGCTATGCGTAATTAGCAATTGTAGTCCACGATGTAACTGCAATAACAAACGAGCGCACTTCCTGTCCACCGCTCAGCGCCCGAACACTCCGTAGCGTAGGATCACTTGTGTTCATTCGTAATATGCTTTATAGTGAACTTTGTGATCAGTGGCGTGCCCAAAATATTGTGTCGCGTGCCATCAATAGCACGCGTGCCAATGGTTCGACATACCTGCGCTAGAGGATATATATGACAAAGGTGCAGTACTACTGCAAGTCCAGGATGGCAGACAAAGACCAATAGACTATGCATCCAGGTCCTTAACAGCAGCCAAAAGAAATTACTCAACATCTGAAAAAGGATGCCTTGCTGTAATCCGGGCAATCAATAAATTTGTTATATTTGGAAAACCCCTTACAGACCACCACTCTTTGTGTTGGCTCACCAATATAAGAGATCCATCTGGAAGAAATTGACAGATGGGTCCTGAAATTACTCCGATGGTAAGAGTATGATATAACCATCTTCTATAGGAGCGGCCACAAATATTCTGATGCCGATGCCCTGTCGAGAAAACCTCTCTCCAAAGCGGAAAGCGAAGACAATGAAAAAATTCCTTTTCTATTTTCTTAGATTTGCTAAGATGTATAACCGAATAAGATGGAAATACTATTGCTCAGGACTTTTTGGCAGCATTCATCGATATGTGTGGAACTGCAGAGAATATCAAAGACGGTAATCTCTTTTTCAACTTTCAGCAGGTCAACTTCACTAGATAAAACCGGCTGACATACCATTTTCAAAAACTAGAACTGTTCTACTAGAAAGTTTTCCCATGACACGAAACAGTTGGATCATTTTTTGTACATATTACCTGACGAGGCTCACAGTTATAAAAGCATTGGCAACCGCTGAGGCCATCGAAGTCGTTAACTTCATTTTCGAAGAAATCATACTGAGAAATGGTGCTCCCGGAGAAATGATATCTTATCAAATAAGGTGAAAGATATTAATCAGTTGTGTCAGACTTCGCATCTTCTGACGACTGCCTACCATCCACAGACCAATGATTTTACAGAATGATTTAACCGGATATTCTGTCCATGTAAGCAGATCTCGAACAAAGAAATTGGGACAATATTCTACCCTATTTGACCTTCGTTTATAATTCAGCGAAGCAAGATACGACGGGATTCAGTCCATTTTTTCTTATTCCTGAAAGAGATATCCAGACTTCTTTCGACGTAATTCTTCCGAACAAAATTTAAACGCATGATAATTATGCACAACATCTTATCACCAGAGGTGAAGAAGCAAGGAAACTGGCAAAACTCTACATTCTTGAATCACAGGCAGATGATAAACATCGATATGATCATAGGAATCGACCAGTCATCAACAACATAGGAGATTTATTTCGGAAGTTTACTCCAATACGAAAAATTGGACTGTTCTAGAAGCTCTTAAGACGCTATTTTGCATTGTATCTAGTAACTCGACGATTATCTGAGGTGACATATGAAATAGTAATCATGGGAGTAAACCGTAGAAGCTCAATGGATGTCGTCCATATCCTGAGGTTAAAATCTTATCTTGACCCAAATAATTAAATTGATGAGATGAGAATACCTGCATTTTCAAGGAGACCTGTTACAATGATTCAGACTAGACTGCAGCGAGGCGTTGCTTCTTTCTAAAAAGGGGAAGGTGTAGCGATACTCGTTTTCTGGCAGTGGCGAAAGATCTGGATTCAGTTCTTGGACCATAAACCGACATTCATTCCCTTGATACATCCTATTAAACTTCAATCTGCAGGTTGTATTTTTCCACTGTAGACAGATGAAGTGTGTCCAACAGCAAGCGCACATTTATTTTCGAGAATTTATGCAGTAAGCATGAACAGAAGCGAAATGCATCCTCTTTTTTTGTATATATACGTATATCTCTCGCTAAGCAGTAAAGTCGAGATATGTTTTCATGTTCATGTTGTGCCTTTTTGTATTCTATTACCTTTATTTACAGTTAATTTAAGTCAATTTAAAATAAAATCTTGCTTTTTATTATACCTAACGAATTGATAGTTCTGAATTCCTTAGAAAAATAAAATTTTCGAGTTGAGATTAAATTTCGCACATTTTGTTTGACTTAATTCTGCGTGTCAATATTACGGTGGATGATGTCACCAAAACGTTGTCTGTGCAAACCAGTGACGTGGTTTCCTCGCAATCAAAGCACTTTAGGAAATCACTCCATCCAGCTTACGTAGATAACGTTTTAGTGACGTCATTCATGGCAATATTGTGGACAACGACTCCGCTCTCCTTGGAAACCATAGCTTTAGAACTACCTTCAGTGTCCAGGTATCTTACTCCATGTGTGTCTTCTGATTGGTAGAACTTCTATTCTAGATTCCTTAAGCTACTGTTGGCAATTCATTGGAAAGAAATTGAACGGGTACCTAGGCGGCAAAACCGTCTTCCAGAACAAGTCGGAAAAGCTGTGAGGACCACGTGAGAAGTGGATATTTGACTTGGTGACAAGAAATTCAACTTGCAACCGGATAGTGATTTGGTAGAGGAGACGAAGAAAAGAGTTGGAGGTCCAATGGGAATTCAGCTTTCTTCTTCGGTCTTATGTGGTGATCTTGCTTCATGTGTTAGGAGAGTGGATGACTTCTTGTTTAGTTTTAGTTCAGTTTTTTATTAACGTCGCACTAGAAGCCCTCGTAATTTTGAACCACGGTCAAGTGACGAGGACGACACCTGAGCTGGCACCCCCTCTCCTAACATCCACACCATGCCAACGCGAGGACTTTGGGCCCCGACAGATTTAACGTGCATCAGCCCCTACTACACGGCGGATCTTTGGCGGCCGAGGATCGAACCCGCGACTGAACGAAAACCGCCGGCCACGAATCCGAAACCATGACCACTAGGCTACCGCGGCCACGGGTGACTTCTTGTGGGTGGTGAGGAGGAGAGTGTGAGCGGGACGGCAATGAAGCATAGAAATTTTACTGAAGCTTGAGAGTTGCATCAAACTGGTAAAGAAGGAGTAATTCTATTGCTCTATTGTAAAGCTAGGATCAGGGCTATTCCAGAAAGGGAGTTTAGAGAATTTAAACACAAATTTAAAATTTTAAGTTAATAAGAAAATAAAGAATTTAATTTAAGATTTAAATTAAGGTGGTATTGACGGTTATTCCATCGTGTTTCCTTCCATTTTACGTCCTACGTTATACCCACTTGCATTTCAGATCATCTGCATAACTCGTTCAGCTGCCTATTCCACGAAATTTTCACAATTTCATGGCCGAATCTACATGGTGCATTTTCTATATTGAACAGTGTACGTTTTAAAGTTGAAGGAATAGAAGGTTGGAAACATAACACTAAAACGCTTTTTTAAGGAGAGAGAGAGAAAATTGAGTTTATAATTTCAAGGAATAAAGATTATAAATATGACATTTTAAAATTATTCAAGTAGTAATCAAGTCAAAACGATACGACTAGGAACAAAAATACGAAATCTAAGACGTCATTTGGATTCATTTTTGATTTGATAAATTCATAAATTTACCAGATTATTAGCAACACGTTTTGATTTCGAACATCCAGAGCTATTGGCAATCGAACTTGTATATCCGAACCATAGTTGAGAAAGACTCCGCCCAAAAAAGATTCCTCTCGAAGGGTCCTTGCTGACCATGAAATATGTGATTTTAATCACTGGTAGTCCTCTTGTCCGTGCAAAAAATTACTTGAGGAACAAAATTCATCCTTTTGTAATATTCAATAATTTGTAATATTCTTAGAATATTCAATTCTCCGTTTTCACTGAAACTTGTTCTACCCGTTCATCCCCCTAAATGCAGATAAAGGTTCTTTATAGCGCCCAGTTGATCTTTGTTCACTCCCGATTCTATTGATGATCACCTGTTCTTTGAAAGATTTCCTCCTCCACGACTTTTAAATAACATTTCATAGAATTTAAGAAAAGAACGTCATTGTTTTCTACTTATATTGATGCATAATGTGATTTCAAACTTTTGAATCAGAACATTCGTCTTTTTCTTGCTGTTCAGTTAGATGAGAATACTCAAAATTAAAAATAAAATTTCGTCAAAAAACGGCGTTTAAATAGTTATCACATGTCATAAATAAAATGCGTGCTTGTAACTGGTGTGATGTTAATAGAAGTTTAAATGATTTTCGTACGATTATAATAACATTTTGAACGTGAAAAGTTTCCCCCGAATGACATAGCCTTATTCTAAGCATTAAAAAAAAATCAAAGCACTATCGATATTAACACACACAATAAGAAATACATAAAATTCAACAGAAATATAAATTTTTTTATGTATCAATCTATTTTTTAATGGATGAATAAGCTGTCAAAATGTTTACTTTCATCAGTTTCATTAACATTGAATTCTTTTAAATGTGTTCTTACATTTATCACGCCAGTATTTGCACTAGTCTTAAAAACATGTTTAAGAACAATTCCTTTAAGAAAAAAAAGTCAGGAGCTGGGAAGAACTGTCGATTTTAAACAATATTCGTGTTTTTGTTGGTAGGCCAAAATTGAATGGAATTGAACTGAAGCTATGAAATTCGCATATAAACAGCATAGGCACTCAGGAACATTGAAACAAGAAGGAAGCGAGCTACAATCTGGAAACTTTCTAAAGTATTTGAATGATGTCCGATATGTGTGAAAATGATCAATGTTTGGTGCCAATGCGCAAGACAACATATCCTGTAGTGGTGGTACAGTCAGGAAGTGGGTCCTATATAAAACCGGCTCATAGTGGACGACAATTTAACAATCATAGTAATGATCGCATATCGACGCATCTAAGAGGACTTTAGTACACGATGAATGCCAGGTAGACATATGAGAAGACATTTTACAAAGTTTTGCATATTTGAAAGGAGCCTGATCATCGGCATGAAACCGCTGGCAGGTCGACTCAAGCTAGCCATGTTGATCGTTCGGAGGGTGCCGTCAGAACATATTGGGAGCAGTGGACACGTGATGATAATCATGTATGAAGCGAGCAGGCAGACGACGAGGTGAGAGGATAGAAAGATCTTGCGGCAAGCGATCGTGGATGCCACAATGACTTAACACATCGATCAATAACTCCCGAGTCTAATATTGAAAACAACATTTTTTTTGCAAATTTTTTTTTTATTCATCAACATAACACCTTTTGTTAATCTCCTTTTAGGGTGATACAATCGTTCCAACGCTTTTCCAAATCTTTTTTTTTTTTTTTTCCAAATTTTTTTTTCTTTCTTTTTCGCAAGAAATCTTTTTTGTTGCGAGTAAATAGCGATAAACAGCTTTCTGAATCATCGACTCGTTGCTGTTTTTGTTCCATCGAAAGCAATCGCGGCACCCACTTGGAAAAAACCTTTTTCACTTCACTTCAAAAAACCTTTTTCCTGGTCCGATCGACTTAAAATTTAGACACGTTTCAAGCAAAGGTTAGTACTCTAGAAAGACCTGGTTACTGGTTTACTACGAGCGCCATCTCTGGGTTAGTCTCGGGAGTTATTTATCCATGTGTTATTACATGACCAATCAGACTGTCAATTGTTCCACAAACCATTTCCAGACACCTTGCGGAAAAGAATCTGAAATCCAAGAGACTTTTTCGTGTACTGTCTTTAAGACTGAAACATTGGCGACTTCATCTACAGTTATGCCAAGTCAGATGATGTGGAATGCTCCATATTGGCAAAACTTGGTGTTCAGTGATGAATCCCCAGTTCGTTTTGAGGATAAGTAACCTCGCACGGGTGTGGAGGCGTCCTGTTGAACAAAACAATTCCACCCACGCTGTCGCGTGACACACTACCGCACAGCAGGCGTAATAGTCTGGGAGGCCATATCCTGATAGCCGATTTACTCTAATTGTGGTACGTGGAGCCACAATTAGAGTGGACCGACGTTATGTTGATGACATTCTTCAACACCACGAGGGACCTTTTCCTAAATTGTCTTCTTGAGGTAATGTTTCAGCAAGATAATGCTCGTTCGCATACAGATCGAGTAGCTCAAAATTTCTACGTCATGTTCTGACTCATCCATGGCCGGCATGTTCTCTGGATTTGTCCCCTAGAGAGCATTTATTATTTTACCATCTGAAACACCAGACGACGCCGTGTCACTCTATACATGATTTGGAAATGGCTGTTCGAGATTTGTGCGCCTATGTGTTTCAGGACAACATCCCATGTCTAACGCCGAATTATGTTGCGGTATGTATTGCAGCAGGAGGTGGTCCAACGAGCTATTGAAGTTGCACTGTATTTGTCCAATTGTACACAATGTATTTCTTTAATTGTTTGGATATTGTGAATCTCTCATATCATTATGTGCATTAAATTTCATTTCATTCCAAAGTTTTCTTTTTGGAACGCTATTTTCAATGTTCGTGAGTGATATATATATGCAGGATGTATACATTTTGAGACGCCTTCCTGCACTAAAGGGCACCACAAACTTGACATCTACTTTGTGACCTCATTCCAAGGGGCTCACACGAGTGTCCGCTGAGGCAAGGGTTCGCCACACTGTAAAGACGTGCAATCTGATAGTTCCTTAATATGTATGGCCCATAGTTTTATTTTAACTTTGCAAATACTGTATATATAATCTTTTAAAAATCCGTATCTTCATTGAATCCAGAAAACCCTAGACAACATAAAAAAGCAATTTTTTTATGTTGTCATGTACCCCCTCTCTGTAGTTATGATTCTACAGAGTAAAAATTTGGCGGCTTCGGCCGTGATGGAAAAATAATTAATCAATTAAAATTCAGCGCAGCCTGCCATCTCACTGAATCAAAACCATCTCGGTTATTTCTTATGTGCTAACTAATATGAATGCACCCTGGATTAGTTTTGAAGAAGTGCTCCCGCATTCCTGAAAAAGGTTTACGTGAGAGTTCCTGCAGTCTCATTCTCTTCGTCTTGTAAGATCCACCCTTATCCTCAAGAAAATTGAATCGCCGTTGATAAGAATCACCTTGATTTCATCATCGAAGCTCTATCCTGGTGAAAATAATTAGTTTAGTTTTTATTAACGTCGTACTAGAAGCAACACGAGAGCTATTGGCGACGGACCTCGTAATTTTGAACCACGGTCAAGTGACGAAGACAACACCTGAGCTGGCACCCCCCTCTCCTAACATCCACACCACGCCAACGGGAGGACTTTGGGCCCCGAACAGATTTAACGTGCATCAGCCCCGGCTACACGGCTGGTCTTTGGCGGCCAAGGATCGAACCCGCGACTGAACGAAAACCGTCGGCCGTTAGTCCACGACTTTGACCACTAGGCAACCGCGGCAATCGTCTTCAAACACTGCTCCGAATCATCAACTCGTCGTTGTTTTTGGTCAAAAGTGAGCTCGCGCGGCACTCACTTTGCACAGAGCTTTCTCATACCCAAATATTCGTGAATATGAGGTACACGTTCAGTTGATATCTTTAGAGTGTCTGCTATTTCATTCAATTTCAATTTACGGTCATTCAAAATCATTTTGTGGATTTTTTTAATGTTTTCGTCGGTAACAACCTCTTTTGGGCGTCCACCGTCTTCGATGCTCATTTCACCACGTCAAAACTTAGCATACCAATCCTTGATGGTTGATTTTCCTGGGACAGTGTCCGGAAACTCGGCATCAAGCCAAGTTTTTGCTTCAACTGTATTTTTTCCCTTCAAAAAGCAATATTTTATCAACACGCGAAATTCCTTTTTATCCATTTTTTTCACAATAACAAAAGTTGCTTCACTCAAAATGCTATAATTCACAAACTAATGATCCGACAGCTGTCAAATTTATACACGCATCTTTTGAGGGTTAGGGCTAACTAAAAAACATATGGATTTAATTCTAGTAGCGCTATCTATGTGTCAGGCCGGGGACTTTTCAATTGATCTGTTATATGTGTTCGGTAACAGTATATGAGTTTTCTTTTTCGATTTAGAATACATATATCGAATTTTTTCTGTTAAAAGAAATTATACGTGAAAATTGTTTGTTTAATATATTAGAAAATATAATATCAAGAATTGAAAAGTATTTACTGTACTTTTCTATTGAATGTTAAAAATCTTATTAGTACTTTAAATATTGCATATTATTTTTAAATTTGCATATATATCTTGGTTGAGAACGTAAATTATTGCGAATTTTGCACAATTTATTTTCACTTTCGCAGTACCAATTACGCTAAACCAGCTAAATAATTTCATTCAAGTGAATTTTAAAAAAAAAAATGATCCATTTTTTTTTCAGAATAGCTAATTGTTTTAAAATATTTCAAATTTTATTCGCACAAAATGTCTTATTTCTTGAAAGGTAGGAAAGAGGATTTGGTTAACCTAGCAGCAGAATTAAGTTCAGAAGCAACAGCTGAAATATCTAAACTAATTTTGAAAAATTTAATTATAAATAGCACAGTGTACGACGAGAAAGACACCAAATTGATGTATGATAATATAATCGAAGAAAAGAAAGAAAAAGAACTGGCAGAGAAGAGGAGACAAGATGAGGTAAAACTGGAGAAGTTAAGAATCGAGGTCCAGATTAAGTTGAGACAAGGGACATTGGTAGTAAATACTCGTACACCGAGCAATGAATTGAATAAGTTACTACATAAATTTGATATGAACGAAGATAATCAGTCTGTATATAATATCATTTGAGCGCCAAGCTAATATGATGTCCGTACCTAAAGAGTTTTGGGTTACACATCTGTTGGGTCTACTCCCACAAGAGATAGCGCAACTAATTGCTCGAGAGCCTGAAGAAAAAGCAAAAGATTCTGATCATGTGAAGATATTGTTACTCAAAAGATTCAAATTAACTCCTGAGGAGTTAAGGCAGTTGTTTGTCACTCACCAGAAAAGTGCTGAAAATACATGGCGGGATTTCAATCAAGAAATTCAAACATCTTTTAATGGATGGATTGAGGGACTTAACGTCAAAACCTTTGACCAGTTGCGAGATCTAATAATAACAGATCAAATGAAGAAAAGAGCTCCCGTCTAATTTAAAGAGTATCATTTAGACGATTGGCCAAGTATCAACTCGCCAAAGGAGCTAGCCGAGAAACTCGAGGAATTTGAAGATGTCCGGAGAACATTAAAGCCCAAACCATGCTTCTCACCATCTTTTCGAAAGCAAGAAGCCAGATTACCGAATAAGTTCGTTAATTTCGGAAGATGTGAAAATCGCCGCAGGAGAACTGAAAATTTCAAATCTGAAAGAAAATACTATGAGATTCCTCCGAGTAAAGATTTTGAAAGACGAATGCTTAGAAAATGTTTCAACTGTCATTCTCCTAACCGTTTAAACTACAATTGTCCTAAAGTCAAGAAAGAGTTGGAACATGCGAGACCATTGAACTCTGAAGTACAAACCTGTTCTGTTGTCACACAGAAAGAGCTACATCTGAAAGATATCACACTTGAAAAAAACATTTCCGCATCCGTCAAGACGCGAAATGAAATATCTTAAAGATTCAGTCTGAGAACCATAGAACATATAATAAGAGGAGAAAAAAGGCTCCCCAGAACCAGATTGATGATTTAGAGGCGGTCCAACGTACACAATTTGGTGCAGGCGTCAAACTCATGTCTAATTTTTCAGACCATATCGAGTTGCTAAAATTAAGCCCAGAGATAGATATATGACAGAGAAAGTAGGCGATCACGCAGGCCCAAATGTAACTACTACCTCTGCTGATCTAATGAAATACTTCTCCCCTGGGTAGATAAAATCAGACAGCCTTATGTTCTCAATACCAAATCCTTTATTATTATTTTTTTGCAATGTTTATATTTCATAGATATATAGTTGTCAACATATGTTCGATAAGATTGTAAGGTCATTACCAAATGTCGCTGAGGTCATCGACGCTCAGGAATGGCCGAGGTGTTGAATGTATACTTTTTGAGACGCCTTTCTGCTCTAGAGGGTACCACAAACTTCACATCTACTTTGTGACCTCATTCCAAGGGGCTTACAGAGGCAAGGGTACGGCCAGAATGGAAATACGTGCAATCTGATAATTCCTTAATATGTATGGCCAATAGTTTTATTTTAAATTTGTGAATACTGTATGAATATATATTGTTTTATTAAATGTCATCTTTTAAAAATTCGCCTCTTCATTGAATCCAAAAACCCCTAGATAATATAAAAAACGAGCCATATACCCCTTTTCTGTAGTTAGGATTCTACACACACACGCATATATATATAACTAATATTTTTTTTAAAAAATGAAGTATATACCTTTTTTTTTATTTATTTATTTGAAGTTCCTTAAATGCGTTGAATCATAAAAAATTATAGTCAAGATTTCTAATAAAGTTTTTTTTCATTCTAGAAAGCATTGTCTGTTCACAAGCACGCACTCACCTTGAAGGGAGATTCGGAGAATTCGATAGTATTGTCAATTTTTTTCCTTCTATAACCCATTTAATAATATCAATTTGGGCCATTCAAATTAATTACAATTCTTGACACAGATTCAGAGGGTTTGAAAGAATATATTTGTTTAAATATTTTATGTACCTAAAATCCGTAGCTTCCAATGCGGGCAACCGAAAAGTTGCATGTTTCAAACTTTTTTTTCACACGCCTTTTCCCGTACCAAAAGAAACGTAGAATGCAAGTGATAGATCAAAGTTTAAGTCTGAATAGACTTCCTAGAGCAATGTAAAGTCGAATTTTATCAAATTAAAAAACAGTGTACAGATATTTTTAAAAGTTTTTTTTGCATAGTTCTTATTTAAAACTATTAAAGATCTACATCATTATTTAAACTTATTTGATTAACTAAAATTAGAAAACCTTTCCCCCTTTGTATTTGATGAATTAACTTCAAAAAATGTACAAAGAATTTTTAAAAAATTTCTTCAGTTTTAAATTGCATTTATCCATTAATTAATTTTCATCGAATAAGAGTTGTATTTTCTCTTCCATGAGCCAGTTATCGCTTTTTTGCTTAAAAATGAACCAGAGTCAGTTTTATGAAAAGTAAAATAACACAGCTTCAGAGGAATTAGCAGTTTACAACTTAGAAGGCGCCAAAATTTAGAAATAAAAAAGTTATTTTCATACAATAAAATAAATTAATTGTTTATTAACGTCACTTTTAGAAGCAACACGATGGTTATTGGCAACAGATCTCGTAATTTTGAACCTCGGTCAAGTGACAAGGTTGATATCTGAGCACTTCACTCTTCAAACTTCTACTTCATGCCATGGGAGGATTTAGAATTTCGACAGATTTAACATGCATCAGCTCCACTACACGACGGGTAGAACAGAATAAAAGTCTCTTGATTAGTCTTTGTTTTACACTTTTTATAATACCTATTCCCCTAAAAACAATCGTAGGCATAATTTAATGTATTCTTCATCCATGCCAGTTCATTTATTTTTACAACAATGGATAAAATTTTAAGAGATTACGAAAGAAGAGCCTATACAGACAGAAAAGGAAATGAAAGCAGGGGGAGGGGGAACAAGGAGGTAAATTTCCCGAGAAAATACTATGCGTATTTAACGTTAGGATGATTGTTTATTAAAATGGCACTGGAAAGAAACACGAGGGTTACTGGTGACGGACCTTTTAATTTGGAACCTTGATCAAGCGACGAGGATTGCACCCGAGTTGCCCTCTCCCACTCCAAGCTTCCACACCCCGCCCTTGGGACCTCGGCTAGATTTAAAATGCATCAGCCTATTTATCATTATGATGCACAAGCAAGAAACTGCATTCTCAATGCGTTGATAAGCCAAAAACCGATTTCAAAGAAAATTGTAAGGGCTTAGTAATCAGAAGCAGGCGTTCAAAAAGAAAAACATTGTTAAAACTGCATTCTTGACTTCGTGCCATGCCTCGAACCAAATCGGAAAATGTAAGAAACTGCAAATAGAAAAATTCTATCAACAGCTATTTATATGGTTCGAGTAATGTTTGGCGAATCATATGCAAAACAGTTGCGACATATTCATCCTGCTAATACAGAAATTTGAGAACCCCCGATGCGCACATAGGTTAGCCCGCTAATACAGTTGGGAAAATAATCAAGTAAGAAACTGCAAAGATCTTAGCGACTAATAAGATTCTCGACTGCATTCTTCGAAATTCGCCATGCAAATAAATGATATAGGTAAAGATGTCCATTTAATTGCATACGTTCGATACGTTATCAGAAAACATAGAAGACATACTATTTGTGCAAGCTCAATTCTGAAAAGACAGCATTCATTGAAATTTTTAATATAATAGAAATTTTGTTGTTGTTATTGAAGAAATGGGTTAATTGCATCGAACTCTGCATCGACGAAACTAACTCAATGTTCGGACCGAACGTTCGGCATCAAACATGAACTAAAAAAAAAGTATTTCATGTTATCTGAAAGCACTGTATGCTTTACAGAGTGAGTGAGTGAAGTTTATTGGCGCAAGAGCCAGATGTGGCTATACTACGCCAAACAAGATGTAACTGTGATCTAGATGTGTGACGAAAAATGGAAAAAAGATAAAAATTGGTTGACAAATAAATTTTGGTTGAAATGTTGAAAATAGAGAAGGATCGCTAGGGTAATGCTTTACAGAGAAGCTCTATTATCAAAAAAATGAAGGAGGAAATGAATAACATGATTTTTTCTTCATTTTTTCAAAGTTATAGAAACTACAAAATAAATTAAGTGAAGTCCTTTGAGAACTTGTATGCAAAAATGTGTATAGATATGAAGGCTAGATATAATTCACTTCGGTATTACCTTGAAGTTTGATGTATCCATCTCGAGTAAAGTGATTTAAAGGTTGTTTGACTCAAAGAAGGAATAGCAATTTTTCTCGAAGGAAATCACCATGGACAATTGTGCACGAAAGACAATTCATTGTGAAACTTGGCTGTTTGGTTGAAATTTTAGGAAAATTGAGCGGTTTGAATAAATCACTGCAGGAAACACAAATGCATCCATTTGCTCAGACATACACACATACAAAGTAAAAAGCATTCATTAAAAAACTATCTAATTTACAAAAGAATGAAGCAGCCGAACAATCTTTTTTACTAAACTCTCTAAAGATTTCGTATTGCTCATTTCGAAGATATTGATTTTTTCAATTTTTATGGATACGGAATCCTTTTTATTGACAATGAAGACGAATTTGAACTGATAACCGTTGTAAAGAAAACAATGCAGTATAACTCCTTAAAACAAAAAGTTCAAAATGAAACCTTAATTCAGTTTTAGAACACTCTTAATGGATAATAGGAAGCTTTTTATTGTAAAACAATGGAAGTGCTTCTACCTTTTGTAACGACCCATGGTGTGAAATGGGTTTCTCGGCACTGGCTGTAGTGAGAACTAAATACTGAGCCAGATTAATAATCGAAAGAGACATACGAGAAGTACTTTCCACATTGTCCCCACGATATCACAAACTTTGTACTAATAAACAACTCTAGCATTATATTTTGATGTGATAGATGTAGTTGGTTTAAACGATTAAAAAGAAAGTAATGTGAACATAAATATGCCTGTACTTATACGAGTATGCTGCAGCTAAACCTTGTTATTATTCTGTTGATTGTATACATTGCTTTCAGTTTTTCTTTATATTTAAAACATGCTTGTAATCATATCTATTTAAAAAAAAAAATTAAAAACCGAGACGAGACACGGGGGATTTTCTGGGAGGTTTAGTAGCACATAAAGGTTGTAAATAGTTGATTTCTTAGTACACAGCAGAAATTAGGCACATTTCGAAAAGTTTTCGTGGTGCCATCTACTATCGATAACAGGAACTACATTTGACACCAATTCAACAAATTCTCTATTTTTGGATCGACTTGAAATGTGGTATTTTTGATGTGACGTGCGCATATGCATCAATAACATTTTTAAGAATTTCATCGTTTAATGGAGACCAAAAGGACCAGATGATTTTGCTTTGGTAATTTTTTTTCTCCCATCGCACCATGTTGTATATGGAAAAATAAAATTCACTTTTATTCAAACGCATAATATTGAAAAGTTTAACTTTCAATTTTTTTATTTGTGCGAGTACTACATAATTGTTCCATTTTCATAAGCATTTGAAGTTTGATTCAGTTGCGGCCTCTTGTCATTGAACTTCATTGAAAATAAATTTCATGTTTAAATGTTTTAACAGATAATTTCTTAATTTAACTTAAAAAAGAATCACAATAAGCGTTGTAAGAAACATGTTTCATTACGCCGCATTTCCAGTGAAAATTTTGGCATTTTTTTTAAAATTTACTGCTCACCAGAACTGTCTCGTTATTTTAATTATTTAGTACAGTTCCTAAGATCCTTACAGTTCTTTTTTTTTTTTTTAAACATGTTGTTTTCAGTAAAATATGTGAGCATAAAAAAAAGAATAAATGGTGTTAGATTCAAAAGATTGATATCAAATAATTACGATTATAACGTATCGTTTGTTTTTATTTTATTTAATTTGATGATTGATTTTCAAGGCAGATTGGTCTGTTTTTACTCTTTTCGCTGTTAGCACTGGCAACGTTTTTGTATTTTGGAACGTTTTGCTTGTGAAATTAAAATTGCATTAGGAGTTTGAAGAAGGTATTTTCTTTTCTTAATAGTAATTACTACTGTGGAGCCAGAAGCACAGAAATACGCAAATTCATATTCATTTTTAATAATTCTACTTTTTTGAGAACTTATTGGAGGGCGGGGGGGATGTTGACATACGTTAAAATGAAATTAGCACAGCCAATTTTAATTTTTTTTAAAAAAATATTTTACATAGTTATCGAACATCGGAGAGTAAAACCCCGAAATCACGCAATCTCGCAGTAGATTTGGTTCAGTTCGGCTTATTTGCACTGTTCAAATCAAGAAAAATTTCGGTAACTGTAGAAAAATACATATTATTAGTTGAATCTTATGTTTCCGAGTTTATTTGTAGCACCAAGGAGAGCGGTTGGGGGTTGCGAAGTTTAGTGTCCCGAAACAGTGCAGGCATAATGAGCACTCCCCACCTAAGAATAATATTTTTCAAGTCCTTTGATGCTGTAGTTTGAGGTTTAGTTGTTACGTTGACCTTTTGTGTTATATTTATTAGAAACTGATCTTTAAAAAAAAGTTTTCCGAAGAATTTTTGACGGTCGTTATGTTTTGATTGCTCATGAGCCATAAAGCTCTGCAGATGAGGCAAGTTTGTCAGATGTTTTGACAAACTTCCAAGATTTGTGAAAAGGATTTTGTCGTATAACCCCAGAATGAGACGGGGTATAAGACATCATTTTTCTTTCTTGCATTATTCCGATAGATGTAAAGAAGAGGATAGGTAATTTTCTTCTTTAAAGTAATTTCCAGGTAAATCTTTGGTCCAGAAATCATTTGATTTCATTTAGCCAATAGATTTGTTTTGCTATAGAACTGGATGGGATTTTTTTTTTCTTTCTTTTGCATTAAACACTTAGTTTTTACTATCCAAACAATGCACATGAGATCCCTGCATTAAAACATATTAACGCTCAACATGAACACATCTTCAATTCATTTTTTACACCACCAAGTATCGTTCAAAGGCTACGGGTGAATTTTGAGATTAAATACGGGGAAATGAAAGAAGTCTCTGTTTCAGCTGTATTCTTATTCCACAGGTGATCACCTGGTTTAGATGGGGGAGGCAAAACGGAAGGGGTGGAAACAAAATCAAATGCAGTTGTTCAAAAGCATTAGAAAAAGGGCAACGCATTTGTTGATTGGACTCTTTCGAATCCCGTTCATTTATTGGGAAAGATTCAGTGATTAATTCGATGCCAAATTTATGCAAAGGGTGGCGTTTTTTTTTCTATCTGCCATTCTTCAACTGACATACATACGTGCGTTCATCCTACCGTTGAATGGTCTTGCGAAATCATCCTGTACACATCTGAAACAGTGCTGATTGTGAAACCCTTTTTTTTAAAAAATTTAAATACACGCAGTTTTAAAACATTTTACATTCATACTTTACCATTTGTGAAAACATTTGATTATTTTTAATTTATTTATACAGAAATGTCTCTTACCAATTTTTTGAGAGCAGAAAGTGTTCTAAAAGAGGGAGGGGGAAAAAAAGATTCAAAACGTAAAAGATAAAAGAGTTTTATTATTTTATGAACATTACAAAATAGCTGAATGCAATGAATTCTCCATTTTCCATGCTTTTCATCAGCATAATTTTTTGAAACATCAAAACTGGTGTCTACAGAAGTTTGTCTAAATTGAACAACTGATAATCGAAACGGGAATCAATCATTGGTTCGGGGAAGACATCCGCATTTGAGGACTGTCTCAAGTGTCAGTGAAGTATTTTTTTAAAACAAAATCTAAACATTTTTTGAGCAGTTGAATTCAACAAGACACGTAGATAGAAAAAAAAAAAAAAATGCTTATGGAATTGAATAGGACAAGGAAATCTTAAACAAGAAAAAAAGCAATAGACATGTCATATATATCTCCTCCGAGATGTCCCATAATTTTAAGAAATCAGATTCTCCAAATAAAAATTCTTTTTCTCTTTAGTTGTATATAGGAAAGGCGCTTATGGGGCAGTCTCTTTACGATGGACGAATGAACACGTATCAACCTGTATGTGGATAAATTTATCTCAAAAAGAAAAATACAATTCGAGGTAGTTGCGCTATTTCGTAAAAACTGATTTAGAAGAAACTTATTTGCCCTTATTTTAATATAATGTACATTTATTTTGTTAAATTGATATTTAAAATATTTTCCAAGATTTATAGAATATTAATAAGGTATGCGCACTAAATAGTTCTAGAATTTCTTTCGTAATGTAAAAGAGACAGAAAATACATTTCGGATAAGAATTTATATTCAAGAATGTGAAACGTCGGAGGAAAAACGACTGTCTTCAGAAATCCGTTAACTAAACTTAAAATGAAATCAAGAGTGACCCCAATGCAAATCTGATTTTCGCAGAAAGAATATCGAAGTCTAATCGTAAAGAGACCTTCTTTCGCTAGGCGGATTTTCTTCCTCAAGTTCGAATAATTCCCGAATCGTTTAAAATGACAACATGGAAGCTCATATGACAAAAGGATAATCCATTAAACATCAGGGCAAAGAGCAACAATATTACAAATATATAGTTTGTTCATCCATTGCATAGAGTCCAATAAATATACCCTCTTACACAGACAAATACAATTTCGAGATCAAAGTGTATGTGTGATAACATCAAAAATGAAGGTTTCTTCCATTTTCATTCTTCGATAAAAGTTTAAAATACTGATGTGAAAAATAAAAACGGGGAGAGAAAATTTTACTTTTTAGAGGCTCTCTTAAAAATATGAATCGCACGTCTTTTTGGCACTGCTGCAGATCTGTTCTGCACTTGATTAAAAACAAGAGATCCTGTTGAACTGAACGCATCTCTTAAGGCGAATCGCGTTCCGATCGGCGAGTTCAAAACCCGAAGAAAAGCAAAACAAGATCAAAAGAAAGTTTAAACTAACTTTTTCAAATATTTTCTTTCTCTCCGATTGCAGGTAATAAATCTTCCTAACAAAAATTATTTTAATTTAGATTTCCCTACCAAAAATATATTCCTCCATTCCTTCCCTAACTCACACAGAACTAGTAATACTAGAGAATGATCACTCTAGGTCGGTGTGTTTTTGTTCTTTTAAATTCTTACTTAAGTGCTTCTAGAGTTTGATTACAAAAGTCATTGATGATTTAGAATTTGTTCCTAGGATTCACTTCCTACTTTTCGAAACGTGTGGTCTAAGGACTATAGATATTACCAAAATCCATCTGCATGACATGGAAGCACCACATGCGCTTTCTAGAATAACATTGAAAGAAGCGCAGGCAAACCTCGTTAACGGGAAATTCCCCATTCGAGATGAATGCTTTCTTCACGGGACGCCCCATCAAAATCCTCTGCAAGCTTCGATCTAATTTTTAAAACTGTAGTCTCTATCTAGAGTGTCTATTTAACAGCCAGTCATGTAAACAGAGCACAAGCTTCCGAGTTAACGAGGCTTGAGTGCAGAGACGTGTTATTTGTACTTCGGGACAGGAAGGTGTTGCAAAAACGAGCGAAGTGGTTCGTGTATCTCATGAGGAAGAGGAGCACGATCCACGAGCAAGTTTCAGAAATCAGTCATTAAGATTAACACAGAGACAACATCACAAAAGGAAAATAATAACACGAGAAGGGACGACACAGTTCCGATGAAATTACTTAAATAACATGAAGTAACAATGCCTTCCTGAATCGATGGAGCTGAAGTACCAAAGAAAGGGAGTAGCTCACGTGTCCTCGGGAACCATCCGTTCGGCAGAGTTCTCTGGTCAATGCCCTCTCGGTCAAGGCACCGACCTCGCAGAAGGATTCTCTTGAGCCGCAGGCGACTGATATGGGGAGTTGGAAGTTCGTTGTCGAGGGGGGTTAAGGCCCATCAGACGGAGGGTGGATGAGAAAACATTCCGTTTCGAGAGCAGAGGTGCTGCTTTCTAGACCGTAGTCTCTATGGTGTGCGTGGGGGGACCCTCCGACAAGGAGTCCAGAGTGGTGGAGGGGGACTGTTTTGGGGCCAGGGAAGTCCTCTTAGGGTAGGAGCTTGTGCCAGGGTTCTCCAAACCACTTCGAAAGGCGTTTACCACCCGGATCTGCAACACATGGATAGAAGAGAAGAATGACACGAGAACACAGACAAGCCCCGCCGGGACGTCATCCAGTGGACGAGGAATGCTACGAAGTATCCATTAATTTTGCTCATACCTCTAATGATTAACAAATATTCCTTTTATTGGCCTAAGTATCTATATTTCACTCTTGTTCATAAAAATTACAGAAAAAATCCTTCATTTATAACAGGGATGCACATATATCATGACGCATAAGTGACGATCATCAAATAAGCATTAAGTTACCAAGCATTAATCGAAGAAAAGCAATATTTTGAAATTAGTAATATTATTCTAATTTTTTAAGCGTGATACAATTTTTTTTTTATTTCTCAATAATTGTAAATATTCATTAATCAAGCAGTTTTCAATTTGTTGACATTCATGAATGAAATGTTCAGGGTACACTCTCGGGCAAAAAACCTAGCAGCATTTTTAAAATCAAAAGGTTGAATACTTGAAGAATAATAAAATTACACAAGTAATTCTTATACAGTGAAATTGCGTTTGAAACCCGAAGCCTATCAATTTTATAATTGTAAAGCGTCATTGACCGATGATCAGCAAACTGAAAGGGACACTGTATACCGAAAAGCATAAATTGGTGGTCGGAAAAGCTTACCGCCATACATTGAATCTTTAAACTTTGATTATATTCCAACTGTGAGGTCGTTCCCTCATCCTATTCAATATTCTTTAGTTGTTTTGAAAATACTATAGTTGAAGAGACATTAGAGCGGCTTGTGGTCTTCAATTTGGCCAGGTACAGTGTCGCGCACAGATCTGTTAAGACGGTACAGCTTCATGAAAACACTAAATGAACAGTCGAATTTCTTGGCGCACGGATGAGATACAATTCACTTTCGAATAATCTTCATGATATAGAGAAATTCTGTCATCAAATGCGGCGATTTCTGGAGCGAAATTAGGATAAGTCGCTTTTCAATTGAAAAGTCCCCGGCCTACCATAGTAAAACGCATTTTTTTTGGCAAAATTAGTTCTTTTTTATTCAACATAATTCCTTTCAAGGATAATACACTGATCATGGCGACCCTCCAACTTTTCGATGCCATTTTTGTAGTACGATTTGTCCTTTGCTTCAAAATAGGCCTCAGTTTCGGCGATCACCTCTTCATTCGACGAAAATTTATTCCCAGCGAGCATTCTTTTGAGATCTGAGAACAGGAAATAGTCGCTGGGGGCCAGATCTGGAGAATACGGTGGATGAGGAAACAATTCGAATCATGGATTTTTGCCATCGTTTTCACTGACTTGTGACACGGTACATTGTCTTGGTGAAGCAGCACTTTCTTTTTCTTCAAATGCGGCCGTTTTTCGGCCATTTCGTCCTTCAAACGGTCCAATAACGCTATGTAATAGTCGCTGTTGATGGTCCTTCCTTTTTCAAGGTAGTCAATGAAAATTATTCCATGCGCATCCCAAAATACAGACGCCATAACCTTGCCAGCCGACTTTTGCGTTTTCCCACGCTTTGGATCGGGTTCATCGGGTGCAGTCCACTCGGATGACTGTCGATTAGACTTCGGAGTGAAATAATGGAGCCATGTTTCATCCATTGTCACATATCGACGCAAAAACTCGGGTTTATTACGCTTGATCATCTTCAAACACTGCTCCGAATCATCAACTCGTCGTTGTTTTTGGTCAAAAGTGAGCTCGCGCGGCACCCACTTTGCACAGAGCTTTCTCATACCCAAATATTCGTGAATGATATGATGTACACGTTCAGTTGATATCTTTAGAGTGTCTGCTATTTCATTCAATTTCAATTTACGGTCATTCAAAATCATTTTGTGGATTTTTTTTAATGTTTTCGTCGGTAAGAACCACTTTTGGGCGTTCACCGTCTTCGGTGCTCATTTCACCACGTCTAAACTTAGCATACCAATTCTTGATGGTTGATTTTCCTGGGACAGTGTCCGGAAACTCGGCATCAAGCCAAGTTTTTGCTTCAACTGTATTTTTTCCTTTCAAAAAGCAATATTTTATCAACACGCGAAATTCCTTTTTATCCATTTTTTTCACAATAACAAAAGTTGCTTCCCTCAAAATGCTATAATTCACAAACTAATGATCCGACAGCCGTCAAATTTATACACGCATCTTTTGAGGGTTAGGGCTAACTAAAAAAACATATGGATTTAATTCTAGTACAGCTAGCTATGTGTCAGGTCGGGGACTTTTCAATTGACCTGTTACTACCACCTGAGAGGACAAACATTTTTGTAGTTATGGTAAATTACAATTATTTAACTCTTACATAATTTGTCTTATTTTATTAGCGTTCTGAGTGGTTTCAACTACCAGCGCTATTCTACATGGTCGATGCCAGAGCGAAACTTGAGGAAAATTCAGGCACAAAATCGTCAGGTATGAAGTAATAAGGAATGGTCGCTTTTTATCTTGTAGAATTGCCTAGACGATCAGGTGATCACTGCGCAACGATCTATAATCCCAGAATATCTACACTTGCAGAGCACCTAACAACAAAAAAGTTCTATTCCGAATGGTGCACACAATATTGACAGGCAATAATAATCCAAGTATTCATTACAGGTGTAAGCTGAAAATAATTTTAAGCTAAATCGGTGAAATTCATCCCCTCCCCCATCTTGATAGTTTTAACGATAAAATCGCCAACTTTCTCCGCCAAAAATGCTGCGATCAGTCTCGAATGATAGCGTAAGGCTACTTTATTATAGGTATACATATTTCCGCAACTACTTTTAGAATCTCCATTCGCAATTTAAAAAAAAAATTATCTTTACACTAAAAAGAGAAAAACGTTTCCAAAACAACACGTTGTGTTGAGGGTCAAGATCTGTGCATCCCTGTAGCTAATTGATTATTAATTATTTAAAACGATTTTTGGTGCAAGTCATTCGATTGGATATTTCCGATAATATATAATCCTTCAAATTAAAAAGTTTATAAAGCTACATAAGTTTCGAAAAAAAGAATTGATTCGGTGAAATTAGCAAATAATTAAAAAGAGTTTTACTAAATCGATGATTTTTCCTAGAAATAGCTAATATAATGGTTAGAAATTTTAATTCTCAAATTATTGAACACTTTTTCGTGAATACTTATTCAATAGTGAGAAATTAAAATTATCTAAAGGGGAGAAAATAATAATAAAAACGCTGCAAAGACTATTTACAAAAAGGTGATTTGGCAAGCAAAACCTGCATTTACAGGATCCTTTACAATTTCGCCATCCAAATTCGTCGGTTAAATTAATACTTCTGAGTGAGAGTGAAATAGTAAAACAATATTACATATAAAATAATTGAAATAAAAGAGAAATGTGTATAAATAACATGATACTGAAAATAAAAATGTCCACTGTATGAGCCCGGCGGTCATAAAGAGCAAGCAGGGGAAAAAAGAAAGGAAAAATTAAATAAAATAAGCAGCAAAGCACACAGAAAATATTCTTTTACGATTTAAAATTTTGAAAAAAAATTCCAATTTGATAAAATATATATTAACTTTGATTACTGACAGACCCATTACAAATTACGGTAAAACAAATATTAAAGTTTAGTGCAATTTGAAAACAAGCCGTACTAGAGAGGGATAACAATATTTCTTTTAAAAGTACGGCAGAATTTTTTAAAAGAGATACTCTTTAATATAGAAATGAGTTTGACAAAATAGTCATTTAATATTTTTTTCAGGAAAATTATACATTTGTAGTTCGTAGTTTGCAATAGTCATACACTACTAGAAATACAATATGTAGCATCCACAAGGCTTTAATTAAACTAAATCAGAACTTAATGAAAGCTTTTGGAAATAACAAAACTAGTATTTGCATTGCAGAGGCGAAGAGACAGCCAAGCTTTCACACCACAAAAGATATAACATGAAAAGAAAATCACGCTATTTTTTTCACAATATATACATATAACTGAAGAGCACAAGACAGGCAGAGAAAAGTAAAACAGAAGCACCTGAAAGAGAAAAGTACGAGATAAGCAAAAGTAGTTCCATGCTGTGATTTGCAGGGGCCGGCAACTTCTGAATTACAGTATTAGCCAGAATACAACGCGATGCTTTAAGACCTAACATTTCCCGATAAAATATTGACTCACGATAAATTCGAGGTAATGTAACAACTCTTCTTATTAGGACGCCTATCCCTTTGCCCAACTTGTGTAGATTCTCGGAGTAACCTGTGTTATTTTAAATAAATGCTTACCTGATTAAATTTTTTTCCTTTGAATTCTTTTATATTAAATGAATGGATCGCATTAAATTCGGGCTAATACGGTAATAACGATTTCGATGAATTGCAAATGAGTCCTTTCGTTAAGTTCTGTGATCACATCAGGATGATCGCGACACGCTTTCAAAATACTTCAAGTGTGATCCCAGCGAATAGAAATTAATAATTGTACAGGGGAAACTAATAATTCATGTTTTGAAGAAGAAAAATTTACTATTTGAGAAATGTTGTACTATTGAGAATTTTGTACTCAAAAATCAAGATTGATATACGGCACGAATAATTAAAATGTTCTTAAAAAAGTACGTATCTGATGGGATTTTCGTTCAGAACTTTGATCGACTCAACAAGAGATCATTCCTGAAGTTTAAGCGCGATATCAGCAGTTGCATAAAACGAAGATGCCGCCCTTAAAACGATTACCATCTATGAAAAAATAAAACTTAGCAAGCAAGAAATTCTTGCTTAAACGACAGCAAACACACACATTCATGCCATTCCTACAACTCACAACCATTCCAATCAAGCAGAGCATGCGACAACATTTAAAGCACAGTCACAAGGAAGAACACCCCTAGAATGATCTGGGATTCACGCGTGTTTTTCTATGGAAATATCCATACACAGCGCGAGAGGTTGCTCTTTAAAGTGAAGGAAAAAGCTCAATCCTGATCATGTAGTGAACAGTCTACTGCTTAAAAACAGTCGCAAAGCGCGATACTCTTTTTCAGGAGTTTTTCCTTTCCACTAGATAATTAAACATTTCCATAACACTTTTCCCTCGGTTTTTTTCTTTTTAAATTTTCCCTCGGTCCTTTTTTTTTTATCAGGGGAAAAAAAAAAATGCGCCAGCTATTATTCTCTCACTATCTCTCTTTTTGCTAATTCCGCCCAAATTTAATGCAGGAAACTTTTATGGCAATCAATGAAGAATAGGCCACGTATTAACACAATTTTGCAATTCAGATCGACCAGGCGTTACAATTTTTATTTTGAGGTACTTTACTTCGGAAAGTGTACATATATATATATTGTGTCCATACCAGTGAAGAAAAACCTATAAATTCAGAAACAAAACCTTTCCCCTCCTTATAATAGTACCTTTTAAGAAATCTTGATGTTTTTGTTTTTATTTATCCTCTTTTGAGCCGAATTTTTCAAATTTTTTTTGTTTTGCAGTCCAAAATTTTTCATTTATTTCCGCCCAATCTTTATGTTAACTGCTAGCTTACCTTAAAAAAACCTATACAAAGAAAAAATAGATTTCTTAATTTAATTCAACACAACCACCTTTTTTTTGGAGAAGTTTCCGAAATTTACAAATGGATGAAAACATATTGAGAACCACTGTATTAGAGTTTAGCTTTTATTAACGTCGCACTAGAAGCAACACGAGGGCTATTGGCGACGGACCTCATAATTTTGAACCACGGTCAGGTGATGAGGATGATACCTGAGCTGGCACCCCCCTCTCCTAACATCCACACCACGCCAACGGGAGGACTTTGGGCCCCGAACAGGTTTAACGTGCATCAGCCATTAACCTGTTCGGGGACGGCGGGTCTTTGGCGGTCAAGGATCGAACTCGCGACTGAACGAAAACTGCTGGCCGCTAGTCGACGACCTTGACCACTAAGCTACCACGACCCCCGCATCCGGTTAGTCTACGAAACTTTTTTTTTTAGTTTCGCAATTCTAAAAAATTTTCGAAACACGAGCTTAAATCCACGGCGACTACTTTATTACCCTCACACTGAAATACTTCATAATTTCACCTTTTCCTTCCCTCTTGATTAATATATTTTCTGCGAAATTATATTTTTTGCGATAATTATTTTGTTAAGATATAATGAAAGTGCAACGAAAAATAATTGCGTATTTAGTACAGTTTTGTTAATTCTTCATTGTTAACTGTTCAGTTTATGATAAGCAATGCTCGCAAAAATTATCCAACAGAATTACCCAGCCATTCCAGGAATTCTTCCAGGGAAAAAAAAAAAAAAAACTATCCCCAAAGACGAACAAAGAGCAGAGATAGGAAGAAGTGTGTCTTACGGCTTGGTCCGTGGCACTCTTGCTGTACGGCACTGGAATCAAACGATCCTGCAACTCACCGCCGATCACCTTGGGATGGGGAAACAGCAGCAGTCAGAATTTCTTGAGGACACCTTTCGCTAGCTGCGTCGCGGCAGCAAGCAAAAGGGCGCGCGCACCGGAGACGTGCCAATTGTTTCTCTGCTGTGCCACATTTTAATGCAGCTCGTCACCACAAGAAATTATCAGGAAAATTTCATTCCAGAAAAAAGTTCAATTGAATTATAGCGACTGAAAAAATTAACGAGTCACAAAAGACCCATATTTAATGGCTTAATAAATTATATATGTGTCGAGGAATTGCCACGTGGCTTTCCAATGAATTTCGAAAACAAAGATTGAATTTCTAGTAAATGTGAAAAAAGCTTTAAAAGCAATTAAGACTTGCATTGATGTAGAGATGAGCTAGAGCCATCAGCAACGAGAAAGATGAATTGGCACGTCTGGTACTGTTTTCAAATGCAATACATTTTCTTTAAAAGGTTCAAATACAGATAATGCAAAATTATCCATCTCAAACATGCAGTTGCACTGCTTTTTTTTTGAAAAAATTAATATGGGTAAGTAAAAGCATCCAACAAGTGTCCAGCAAACTTCTATATTGGTAGTTGGATCGATCATAGATTAGATAGGACAATTTATTACATAAAAATAGTTAATTAAATCCCAGAAATCGTGTCTCTTCGGTCAGCATTTCTTCTCTACTATACGCCCAATTTAGAAGACAAGACATTTGGTGGATGCTAGATGCTGATTAAGAATCGCATCTCCGATATTTTTCAGAAATGTTAAGAATTTTAATTGTTATCGGTCTCGTTTCAAGATACTTTATTAGAAGACATGCATGTTGCTTAGTCAGAAAAATATGTTCCAAAGATTTTATCATTTTTTTCTCCATGGTTATTAAGATTTCTTGTACTGCTTTTTACATATCAATATAAGAATGTAACAGTCAAGATCATATAACAAGCATACCATTTCCACATACAACATCAAGTACACATAACACAATTTGATAAATAAACAATTTTTAATTGCATGTAATACTCGTTAAATAAAATGAGATTCTTTGGATAGCACTTTTCTTTAGTAAAAGACACAAAAGAAGTTTCCAAGTCTTACCACTAAAACAAGAAAGTTTTTATTATTTATTTTTTTTATTTTATAAAAAAAAGTTTTATTGTTGACAATGAAAGAGGAATCTATAATTGACCATAAAACACAATCATGATACTGAATCAAAACAACAAGGTCTTTGATATCAAAAAAGTTTTAAAAAAAATATTACAGAACACTTTTCTGAGCTAAAGTTCCAACTAACACTGAAAACCAACTTGAATTACAGAAAATGCGACAAATAATGTTAGAAATGACGTTTCGCCGTTGATTGTTCAGCCGCACCTACTCACGAGTAGAATGGAAAAAACAAAGCGCTGTATGAGATATTGCTTTGTATTAAAGGACAAGAGGTATTGAATCGAAGCAAGTAAAGACTCATTTCATCTGTTAAACTATTACAATAAATAAAGGTTCATTTAATTCCAAACAATTGTTATATACATTTATATACACACTTTTAAAAATGCCAGGAGACCGATATCACTCATTTTCACTTTATTGCACCAAAATTTATTCGTTTTTTTTAAAGCCTAACTAGAGAACTTTTTCCGATTCTTTTGGCGAAGCTCGTATTTACCGATTGGGCCTAGAAGAAGTAAAAGAACAAAGACACGCGGAAGACTGCAGAAAAGATTTTGTGTAGCTGCGGCATATTGGGAGGTAAGCAGAATTTGCATACCTCACTTTTTAGATTAACGGATTTTGTCCACTCCCGCAAGGAGACCTAACAACATAAATGAAAAGTGTTCACAACAAAGCTGTTTGAATCCACAAGTGAGATTAAATTGAGATTTGTTTTTAATAATGCTGCTAATTTGCAATTTGTTTTCCAATTCTCAGAATACAAAATTATGCTCAGAATTAACCAAAGAAGAGATTTTTCTCACTCGGATCAGCCTTTCAGTGTGCGCATGCTATTTTTGAAATAAAAACCGATCACGGTCATCAAGAGGAAGGGAATTTTGAGGATGAAAAACTGAATAAAATTATTCCGATAATATTTGAACCCTAAAGGGGCAAACGGAAGACGTCGCGTAAATAAAAACGGGCGATGGCAGTGATCCTTTTCGTAAAAAGGGTAAAATCTCTAGAAATTGCGCTTCTGAATTTTGGGCTGGTGGCTGAATTCGTGTCTCATCACATATTTAAAGAATCTATCAACATATATGTTTTGTTCCAGTTGAATATTATCATTACAAAAGCTGCCATCATTTTTTGTCAGGAAAAAATTTGAAACTTTTGAAATACTACTATGAATACAAGTGCTTTCAACTCTGAATCAGTCTAGTGCATGATATGTATGGTGTGTTTGGTGGCGATTCAGAGCCCCGACCAATCACTCTGGTTCACCTCATCAGAGAGTATGTCCTGGGCTTGAACAAAAGGATATAATAATCCAAATGCTTACCTTAAGAATTACACAAAAATGATTTCATAATCATAGTGAAATTCTCACAAATCGAAATTTCTTTTTAGCATTAACCAAACAGCTATTTGAGAAATGATTCATTGGCCTGGAAAGCATTCAATCTATTCCCCAAAACTATTTCTAATGTTTCGAAATACTCTTTAGTTCTGCTTATTTGCAGATATTTCACAGCTTTTAAGCTTGCATTTATGGAAATGACTTCTAATTCACACCAGTTATATAAAAACTAGCAACCCTAATAAAAGTTTAGGAAAAATTATAGCAATACAGGAATATACAGATTTTTCCTTCTCTTTCTCTTTAGCTGCAAAATACATAACTTTCTTGCTTTTTGAACTAAAATTTTTTCATTACTGGGAAAAATTTTACTACCAGTCTTGAAGACGAATCAAACCAAGCAGTGACAAATCTGCAGTAAGTGAAAAACACCTCGCCCAAATCAGATCTAAAATCAAAGAATGCAGCTAAAAAGGCAATGCCTTTGGAAAAATTATTTCACAATTTTTTACTAACCTTTACCATATACCTAAATAAACTTTTGCATCTTTAAACAAAATAAACTGAATATCGAAGTGAAAGGAGGCATGTATAATTTTAATACACACATACATATATATATGTGTTTAAATTACTCAGAAATATTTTGTAGTCATCTTCTGATAGAACAATCAAATATGTAACATATTGTTTAAACAGTATTTTGACGTATTGAAAGTATTCTCACAATAAATAATCTTCTTCAGGTAGTGATTTTAATTATAAAAGCATCCTTCTTAATATGAGAAAGAAAATACTTAAAAATTTCTTCTTTTTATTCCTTAGGTACAAAACACTCGAGGAAAATATTCCAAGTAAAAACAAATTCAATTCTGCATAAAGCACTTTAAAATTTAACAGTATAAAAATATTTTTCAATCATTCCTAACATCATCCGCTATCACAACGTTTCAGATCCTTTTAAATTTCGTATGAATCTGCCATGGAGTATTCATTCATGCAAATGAGATACTTTCACAAAAATTCGATAGGAAATCACATAGAACCATTTACTACTTCATGAGCAGTAAGGATCTTTTCAGAACATTAAATAATGTTAATTTTCTCTTTTTTAAAAAAAAAAAAACAAAAGGAAAAATATATTTTCTCTCAAATAATATCCATTACCTGCAGTAATTAAACCAAAGATATTTGAAAATTATCTCATTTTTCTTTTGAAAAAATACATTATGTCTGCTTTGACAATAATTGATCAATTCTCAGGGAAAGGGGGGATAATATTGTCAACGATAAATACGAATTGGTGCAAAAAAAGAATGACTTCTAGGGAAATATTTTAACATAAGAATAAAGTGAAAGCTTCTTGCTACTGAAATGTGGCTTAGTTAATTAGAAGTACATATGGGGATTGAAAAAGAACTAGCTGTAAAACTTCGGTAGTCGAGATATTCTACACAAATTTTTCAAAGATTTTTCCAAATGAAATGAGATTTTTTTTATTTGCAAGGAATGCATAATGATTCATTTGGATGCAAGAACTGTTCTAAATTATTTTGATGCCTTTGGATGTAAAGGGCAGGAAAATCACATATTGCAAGCTTTGAATATCTCGAATACCGATACTTAGCTCACGTCGCCAATGCAGATATAGCTGACCAATTTGGCAGATGTTTCTTTTTAAGTAAATAAATGCATATTTTATTAAAGCTCTGTGCTTATATACAGATTTAAAAAAGGCTGGCTTTTAGAGAAAATGTACTTCCACCAACCTACTATCTTGGAGAGGAGAATTCTCTTTTCAAGCAGTGGGGGAGGCACTTTTTAAATCATTTTAGCTCCCGGTTGAAGCTACACTTCTATAAAGATGACAATTTACATAATTTTTAAAATAAAGAATAATATTATCGATTCCTTACACTCCCGGCAGCCCCTTTTCATTTTCCACTTGAACTCGGGGATTTTGAAGGAAATTTATATATGCTACTTTCTAGTAAGTCAAGTGACAGTGGGTTTTTTTTTCTTTTGAAAGAATGAACTGAGTGCCCTTCATGAGGGAAAGAACAGTTTCAACTCAGAACACTACTCCTTGCTATGAGATTCCCTCGAGTAAAACACGTATATAAAAAGCACAGATTTTCCGCTTTTCGATTAAAAAAAGGATAGAGTCTGTACACTCCGTCAGATGCTGGTCTCATGGATCTTGGTGGGTTCGAGCAGCAGGTGGTACCGGTTGTTGTTGGTGAGGGACGACGATCCAGATGAGGTGGAACCTGGAGATGTGACCATGAGGGGCGCCGTCTCCCCGTCCGGTGTGTGGTTGCGCTTGTCATTGGGGGAAGGAGTCTTTACGTCCTCATCGATGTAGCTGATGTCAGAGAGCTGCTTGGGGTGGCTGCGCGAGCTGCGCAAACTATGCAAGCTGTGGACACTGCGCCGCTCCTCCATATCCTCCAGCGTGCTCTTAAAGGCTCTCACTACCCTCAGCTGAAAGGGGGGGAAGAGGACACATCAAAGCATCATGCCTCATGCCACACAACACACATGTTAATTAACAGTACCACTAGACTACACATTCCATTTGAGTAGGTTTTTTTTTAAAAATCTTTTTTAAGTAAAAATTTATATACTTTAAAATTTCTAACTAACATAGCATCTAAATAAACAAGAACACTAGAAAAATAAAACTAATTTAAAAAATTACAATATAGTTAAAAAACATTTCACAAAAATTAGTTCGGGTATTGTCCAATGAGGGCAGATTGTATAACATGTGGCTGAGAAAGGGGAAAGGGAGCAAATCGCACAAAAAAAAAAAAAAAAATCTACATCAGAAGGAGGGGGGAAAATGCAGAAACATGTGCTTTTGAATTTTGTAATCAGAATTTGAAAGTGAAAAAAAAAAATTTTTGAGACTAATTTCAGGTGGTGAATTTTTTTTTAAAGAAAAGTGTGCAAGACCAATAGGAAACAATTTTTATACAGTTTAATGGTTCAGGCACATTAATGCTAAGAATAAATAGAAATTCTTAAGAGTTTGAAAATGTTGAAGCAGTTATGTTCCCCTAAATAAGCAATTCTACATTGAAATGAAGTAATAACTAATAAAAAAAAAATGTAGGATATAAAATAGTTTGCAAAAAATATTGAATAGCTCAAAAAAGAAAAGCCTTTAGTAGAAGTAATAATTGCTTCATTTGCAATTACTTATAAATAATTATAAAATTTTTATTTAACATGTCCAGAGGAAATTAAAAGTATAAATGGTATTTTTTTAAAATGCTTTTATGAATAAAATATAATTTGCATTACTAGATGAAAATAATGAAATAATTTCTCTTTTATGAGAGAGAGAAAAAAACCTCAATGTTTTTATTTTATATTTTAAACTAATATTTGAAAAATTTACTCAAGTAAGAATGTGACTTAAAATAAAAATTGATAAAAAAAAACCCCATTAATATTTATGAGAAGATTTAGACAGTTGACTTCTTTGCATTGCACTATATAAAATACAGAATGTAAAGCAAAATGAAATATAAAAAATATGTCAAAAATTTTTGAGGAGAGATAAGAATTTCAAACGAGTTAAATTTAGTATGCACAATTTTTTGTAAATTGTTGTAAATATTTTTTAAAATGGTTTCCTTTAAAATGCATGTTAGACAAAATGGTTATCATGAAAGTGTTCATATTAGCAAACATTTTACTTCTGATACAACATTTCTCAAAAAAAAAAGGGGGGGGGGGAAATAGAACAAAGTAAAGCCTCAATAATCCAGCACTGTTAGTGGACATTGATACATCACAATACTGCACAAAATGTAACACAACAAATAAACAAATTATATACATCTTTAAGATTAATAAATAATTTAAACACAGCTTTAAAATTATTATTTAGTAAAAATGTGTTTCAAACAGATGCTATAAACCGTTCAATTCAAACAAATCACCAAATAAATTTTTTAAAATTAGTTTTGATTAATGTTGGTTCAAAAAATACCTCTACCTTTTTAGGCAATTAACTTTAATATGAGTGAACAATGGCCATATAACTTTTTCACAGCATTATTATTCATTATCAGGCTCTTTTTCTGAATTCATCTTTTGTCTATTCTTGAATCTTATTAAAGGAAAGCAAAGCAATCTCAACGAATTAAAAAACACATCACCCTTTTCTTTTAATACTCTAGCATTACAGAATGTTTAATTTAGCTAGTAACAAACATTTAATTATAAAAAAATCTTTTTAAGAATCTAAAATTTGAATTCTTACAATGCCAGATTATTGAGATGCTTATTTGATATTGAAAAACACTCCAATGTGATATTAAAAAAACACTCAAATCATTTTAACACAATATTATTGACTTTGATTTCAACTTTTCAATGTAATATTGAAAAACACTCCAATCATTTATTTCCTATTAAAAGTATAACTTTTCTGAAGCAGGTATATTTTCTAAAATTTATTCTGCTAAACAAGAGAAATACGAGTGCATTCAGGCTGGAAAGCCATGTGAAAAATGCCAACATGCATTTCATTGAAGGCTAGGAAATGTCATTGAAAGAATTGACGCAAGTTATTATACAAGAAGCAAAAATTTCAATTTCATCAATCAATGAGTAAGTTCTAATGTATTACTTTTTACACATCATTCAATAGGAGGGATAGTGATTTCAAGAGACTGTGAATGATATTCATAAAAATAAGTCTGTTCCCATTATGTAAGAAAAATAATAAATTAAATGAGAAATCCAAGTTTAATCATTCATGCGAAAATTTTAACTCAAAACTTTTCAAAAGCCTTTTACTTACTTTAATTTTCTCAATGAGCAGAACAATTACAGTAGATCTTTAAGCTTGTGGATGCTTTAAAAATTTCACGTAATATCTTTATAATACTCTAAAATACACATGCAACACATCTTCGGCTAGCACATAGCATTATGCTACAATTTAATGCAAAACAATTACAAAGAATGGAAAAAGAAAGTGAAAAGATAATAGGAAAGGGAAAATATCATGCATCATAACAATAAGCAATCACAATCATGCAGTTACACATTTTTACCTCAGAAAGTAATGCCATTATTCCTACTACCATGAATTCTGTTCAATGCCGAAAAGAAAATGTAATTTGCTAATGCCCCCACACCCTTTAAAATGTAAAAAAAAAATTAAATGGGCAAGTATTTGATTATTCTTGTTCAATACCACACCAGGACAAGAGATAACAAAATAGCAAAGTCATCAAATTGATAATAAAATGTAAATATTTAATCAGTAACTTCTATGGATTTCAATTTCAAGTAATATCACTGAAAGATAACAGGATTTTCTTTTTACATTCCTAAAAAGTTAAATTCTGAGAAAATTATTTTATTATAAGAGGTTATGACATTTCTTAAACAGTCATGGTGACAATCTCATGAAGAGGGAAAATGAATCATGTACATATGTAGTAATCTGTTAGGCATTGTACCTAAATAGCAACAGAAGGGAAAAAAAAAAAAAAAAAAGCCAGTTTTAATCCTAGAACATTTATCCTTCGATTTGTTTATTTCAGTTGAAGATTGCAAAAGTACGTATTTATCTTGGAATGTGAAGACGGGAACATGCAAAATATAGATATTTTCTATCACGGCATTACTTTCTGAAGATTAACCAAAAGGGTGGAAGAGAAGACAGCAAGTTGCACTTTGGAGGTGAGTGAGAGCCTTGTGCATAGGATTCTCTGGTGCAGAGGAGTCCACAGCATGAAAGATCAGAGCCCTTCTGTATCCATACACCTACTTCACAACACAATCATTAGGCAAGCACTTAGAGAACTGGTTTCTTCTGTAAAACACTGTTAAATGCCCTCTTACAAGTCATAGCGAATATTTTAGGAACAGACGCTACAGCTATTTAAACAAAGATCATCCACTTTTTATTCAGATGAGTTGCTTCGGAAAAATACTCGTCAATAATGTAAAAAAATACACATTAGAAATAGTGTAATGAAATTAATTATTTACATTAAAAAGATAGCAAGATGTTTTGAAAAAATTTAATAGTAATTACTAGAGCCTTAAAAAAATAATTTTTCCAGAAAATTTCTTTTAAAAGTTCTAAGATTTTTCCTGAATTATATATAAATATTTTCGGAACTATATAAAATTAAACATATCTTGATATACTAAAATTTTATTCATTCATTCTCAAAAAACATGTGATAACTGTAATTTGTTTGATTCTTCAAAAGCTCTTAGCAAATATTATTTGAAAAAAAAAAAAAAAAAAGTTTCCATAAGAGATTTACTGCAATGCATCTTACTGATATTCAAACCTTTAGCAGGGATATTTAATACATTGATAAAAGTAAATATACTATTCAGCCAGACTTCAAAAGAAAATACAGTTTTCTTACATTACGGTATGTGATCGGTTATTAATACGAATAGGAACCTCTTTTAATTTTTTTCATGAATCTTAAATTTAAAAAAAAGCCTACAATAATTCAAAGATAGGAGAGAGGGAGTCACTGCACTTACATTTGACACACAAATGCAAACATGCATTTGTTAAAATTTGCAACAAAAAACACTCCATGTATGTTTTCAAGTATAATAGCATGTGCTAAAAATTACGAATAGGGTTAAATAATGCATAATTAAAGATTTCCCAAAGCAAACACTTCTCTATTTATCTATACAGGAATAAACAACAATACGGATAAAATCAATTACAGTTTTCATACAGATTTGAAAAGGATGTTAAAAAACATTTTTTGAAAAAAAATCTTCACTAAATGAAATAGAAACATTTAATGAATAATTTATAAAAATCAATCACATGTTCATATGCAATTTGAAAATATTAATTTACTTTTACACAATAAAAAAATATAACTTATAAAAATAACTCATAATTAATTTTGGTTGGTAGCAAGTATTTCCAAACATAAAAACAGTGAACTACCTGCGATTATCTTGGCATTTTAAAATGTACTAAACATTAAAGCACATCACAAATAAAATGTAAATATGCAAGATGAAATATTATAACAGAAATGTAAACAGAGATCTTTCGTTTAAAGTAAGAAATATTAGTAAATTTTCAACATTTCATTAAGTACTGTAAATGTATTTTGTATGTGAATTATATGAAGTAATAGTGGACCAAAGTTATGGATGTAGTCAAAAGATTGGTATTTACTTATGCTGCAAAAAATAATCTTATCCTAACATTTAATCATGATTTAAAGGTTTCAAGTTTGATGTAATAATGAAAGATGAAATTTAAAAATATTACTTATGTAAAAATCAGATTCATGTTAAGCAAAATGCAAGCCTATTTGTACAAAATCCTTCATAAAAAATATGTAAAATTTATTTTACTCTTCGGATTTTATTCTATTACAAATGCCTTGCATGCAAAAGTTCTGTAAGACAAAAGAGATATCCTTAAAAATACATATGAACTACATAGGTGCATAGAGTTTACTATTTTTTGTCATTCAATCATTTTAACACTACAGCAAAACCTCTCAAATCTAATTCTAATCAAAAGAAAAGATCCAATTTTTAAAAAATTTAATTTTTTTGCTAAATTAAAAAAAAAAAAAAAATGAAACTACAATTTAAAGATCTGAAAAATAAAATAATATATTTACTGTAGGGGGTAGCTTCAGATATTCACTAAATATTATAAACTAATCTCTTTTCAATATTTTACAGGATTTAAGACCTTTTAGTCAGCAGCAATTGCTTAAAAAGTATTAATAAAAGTAGAAGCCAGAAAATTTTTGTACATTTAGCAAAAGGAAATTGATTTTGAACATATATTAACAAATATTACAACAACAAAAAAATATAGCACTGAAGAACATTTAAATGTGATTCCTACAAATAAAATCAATTTTTAAAAAATTACCAAATGTGATTTACTAACTATTTTAACTGAAAAAATATTTAAAAAAGTATTACTCTTTCTGCAATTTTTGCTTACAAAATACTTAAGCCAAATGTGTCTCTAATGAAGAAAAATATAGCAACTACATACATAAAATGATTTGAATAATAAGTAATCATTTATCCTTTTTTGAGCCTAAAAAAACCATAATAACCTTCCATAAAATGAAAGATATGTAATATTATAGTCAAGTCAGATTCAAATTTTAATACATGAGACAAAAGTGGTTTCATAGTAAAACAACTACGTAGACATGCATTTTGATATGGAAATAATGATCCCTCTCATAAACATGTAGTACATATTTTTAGCTTTGGTTGTATGTAAAATTAATAAGAGCCATTTGATACATAATTTTTTTTTGTTCTTTTTATAAATACAGTTTTTTAAAATCATGTGATACAATGAAGATAAAAGTTAGATTTCATTAGACAGGTACAAAAATATTAACATCAAATCATAAAACTTTTAGAGATTCTGAGTATATCATGCGAGGAAGAAAATAGAAGACAATAACATGCCCCATGAAAGTGCACAGGAAAGGATGACAACATGAACTTACTGGCATGCTTAACAGTAAACAATAGGATACTTATTTGAAAAGTGTACACATATGAAAGTCATGCACAAAGGTAATCTTTATTTTTTTTTTTTTAAAAAAAAGACACAAATAGTTTCACTGAAAATACAACAACCAAGTTAGAAATCCTGAATAATTAAACTAAGGGAATTAAATTACCAAAGGAAAGATTTAAAAATTTGTTTTCTTCAGTGATGAAACATTTATTTTAAATTTAAAAAACTGTTTTGATTGATTATCGTTGCATTAAGAGGCAACACAAAGAATATTGGCAACGGACTTCATCATTTTGAATCTCAGTCAAGTGAAGAAGACATCAGGGCAGGCACTTCCCTCTGAAAACTTCTATACAATGGCATTGGGAAGACTTAGAGCCTCGACAGATTTAATCTGCATCAGCTTCGCTACACAGTGTGTTTTAGGTGATTTCAAGACTCGAACCCATAACTCAATGGAAATAGTACAGGCTGTGAACTTGAGACCTTGACCACTGTGCTGGTTACCTTGGCCTCGTTTAAAATGCTGCATAACTGATATCGATGCATACAAGCAAAAAAAAAGACACTATTTTAAATTTTTATTTTTTCCTAGTAATTAACTTCTCTTTAAATTATCTTCTATCAATTTTTTTGAAGCAGTATTGCATGAAACTGTATGTCCCTTTTAAAGAAAGTCTTTATTTCCATAGATCTAACATAAAGTTTTACCTATTCAAACTATCATTTCAAATACCTTATTCAGCATTTCTTAAGGAGGATCTTTTACTATCTTATAATTTTATCTATGTAATGAAAGTAATTTATAACAAGTTTAGTTTATTCTCTTAACGATGATACCCAATTTCATTCTTGGCATGAAAACTACCATCCGAATACCAACTTCAAAACCTTCATTTCAAAAGAAAATTAACCGAAATTTTATGTTTTAAACAAAAGATATTCATAAATATTTTTAATAGAGTACTCAAAATAACCACACCTTTTACCTTACAAGAATAATTTGTGTAACTTACTTAAGCATATTTTTCTATTTTTTTTAATGATGAAATCAATAATGTAGTAATTTTACAAAAGTACTCTGGAATAGGAGCACACATTTAATACAGTTTATTATTTGGACTTCTGCTACTTTTAATAATGGAAAAAACTACAAAAGTCAATAAATGTAATTACCCCCCTCCCCCATAGAACAGTAATTTTTATTTCTTATTTAGAGGAGAATGGAATGCATTTCTCAAAACCACATTTATAACTTTAATTACCAAATTTCACATTATTGATTATTGGATACTCTACTATGTAATAAATATACAATAAATCAAGTTTATTCATTTAGTTTACTTACATCATTCAGAAGGTATGAGGATTCAAGTAAAAACTTAAAAATATATTTCTATTGAGTACTTTTATTTTTGCAGTCATAATCAATATGGTAATTTGATATTTTTCATGCCCAAGAAAATTGCAATTGGTAAAATAAAATATTTAGATAAGCTCTTTTTAAGGGATACTAAATGTTTTGAATGTTAAACTTATCTTTTTAAAATATCCACATAATGTTTGACAATATTTCTGAAATTCTCAAAATATTAATTAGTAACCTAATAGGTTTGGTTTTATTAATGTCACACTTGAAGCAAAACAAGAACTGTTGGCGCCAAAAAAACATTTCAATATTCAAGAACATCAAAAGCCAGTGATGGATATTAAGACACCACATGGTTGATAACTTTTACCATTTTATTATTATTTAAAAATTATCACCGGATCACTTACAGCTTACTTTTTTAATTCCATAAATTTTGCTTCAATACAAATTTGTTTTTTTCTCAGATAGTATTAAAATTAACACTAACATCTGTTTCTCAAAAAAATATTTAATGTACAGTTTTCAGTTAACAAGTATAAGTTATTTTAAAAAATGTATCTAGAAACCATTTAAAAAGATCAATATGAAATGGATGGATAAGCAGGTGCTAAATAAGAATATCCTCATACCTACATTCCACAGAAAAGAATAAGAATGCAAATAAAGACTGATGAAACATTGTTATCAAATAATATTAAAAAAATTAATTAAACTTAAGTTTAAATGAATTATATCATTCAATTAAAATCTGTTTGCATTATCTGTATAAAAATATCCCAGAAAATTCTGAAATTTGAGATGAGCATGAAGCAAATTATTAACAAAAAATAACAGTAATATTAAATTTATTCGTAAATTTACTTCTGCAGTATTATAAAAGTATTTAAAGTAAAAAAAAAAAAGAAGAAATTGTTGACATAAAAAAAACCCTGCCATTTTGGGAATTATAAACTGATGAAATTTGGATGGAGTGTTATTATAGCCAAGAAATTGAAAAATTATTTTTCAAAAAATGAAACAAAACCATTGACTTAGCATTTTTAACATTCAAGAATTAGAAAGAAAAACATACACTAAAATTTAATTCAGAAACTTTTAGATCAAATTCTCAGAATGTATGATAGGATGATGCAAAAGGAATTGCAACAAATATTTATTTTAAAAAAAAGTGAGGAAGTTATGCAAAACATACATCAACATTCTATTAAAATTTGTCTTATTATAATATCATTGGATGTTATTACATTCCAAAAAATAAATTAATAAGGAAGGGTTAAAGTGAAGGGTTAAATTTAAAGAACTTTGTTAATCTATATGTAATATGACCAGTAAAATGACTGGAAGTAAGCTTTTGATTAGAAAATTTGCAAATAGTGTTATCCTTTTATGACATTATGACTTAAAATATATATAACTAACTTAATAAAATTTATTTTTCTTCAGTTTAATTTGAGTAGGCATGAGTCTATTATTATTTACCATTATGGGTCATTTAACTGCAAGAAAAATTTATAACATTATTAAATTATCAGATCAAAAGGTACATGCTCATTCAATAATCAAGACAAACAAAGTTCGTAAAAGAAACAAATAACATAGGCTGTAAGTTTTTCAGACATTGATTATCTGAATTCAACTTGATGAGACAAACTATTTGAAAATAATAATGATTTATCAGACAATGAGTCTAGACATATTGACAAGAAAGATATTGTTTTCAAGTTCTAAAGAGAATTGAAGGGGGGAAATCTCTATATTTTGACAGATGAAACTGCTTGGAAAGAAATGCAAATTGGTATTATATTTGGAAGAACAATACTTCATAACAGTTTTAAAAAAAATCAGGTCCAAAGGGATATTTAAAACAAATAATTAAAACAGGTATAGTGAAAACTGCATTTTTGTTGATAATTTACAAGAGTAATTTGGTTAAATTTTACTATGTTGAAGTTACTTTGTATATTTCCTTACTAAAATCAAAATCACTGGATTCTAACTTTTTTGATTAATTGTTTTGTATAAATTCGTCACTCGACCAGTTACAGGATCACACACACACACACATATATATATATGTATGTGTGTATACACACACAGAGAGAGAGAGAGAGAGAGCATAATGTTTTGGGGATGTTTTCTAGCCTTTGACATCAGTAAATTAAGTCTTTCTAGAAAACACATCCATTTTCTCTCTCTATATATATATACACAAAATGTATATTGGAAAATATCTGCTAAGACTTTTAATCTATAAAAAAGTATTTAAGTTTTAAAAGAATGGTTGAAGAACAAAATACTACCCATAAATTTTATATTAATTGTCCTGAAGTTAAAAAAAGATTCTGTAATGAAATGGTTCCATTTCTTTTCAGATCAAATAATTTTACATTGAAATGCATTTTTTACTAATGTAAAATAAATAGTATAAGTGAGAAACATTTGAGTCAATCTTTTAACGTATATATAAAGTAACTGAATGTCAAAATGGATTGATTGGTTTTATTAGAGTCCCACTAAGAGCAATACAAGGGCTATTGCAATGGACCTTGAAATTTTGAACCTCAGTCCTATGAGGATGAACCTGAGCTAGTACCTCCCCCTCTTAACAATCCACCATGCTAATGGGTGAGCCCTGACAGATTTAAAGCGAATCAGTCGAAGCTACAGGGTGGGTCTTTAGTAGCATCAAGATTCAAAATCCCGACTCAACAAAAACTGCCGGCCACGAGTCTGCAACCATGAGCACTAGGCTACCATGGCCACATGTCGAAAATGGAAAAATAAGAAAAACAAATGCAATTCCATATATTATGACACATTTCCTTGCACCAGTGTAGAGTTAAAATTAGGTATAGAGATAAGTCTTTATTAAAATCTCTTGAATTATCAATTGAATTTATTAAAATTTTCTAAAATTACTATTAAAGTTAAAACAGTAGATATGTTCAGTTGTTATTAAAGTACTTCCTAAAGATTAGGAGTAAGATATTTATATATTATAAAAAAATTAAAATTTTGATATCATGCATTTTTTACACTTACAATACAATAATTTTAAACAATAATACTTGTATTTAAAAGAAAAATAATTATAAATGACAATGAGCAGTTATAGTTAGTTTAATAATACCAAATTTTTAAAAAGACAATGTGGAATTAACTACAAGTACTATATTCTAATGTCTATAAATAAGAATAAAATATATACAATTGATCAATAGAATATTTTTCAAAATTTATTCTTACATATTAACAGGATTTCTTGAAAAAAAAAATATCTTTAAAACCCACACATTAAAATTTCTCATGAACAAGGAACCATGTACTCACCTGTGTCTGCAGCCGCGTAAGTCCTCTTATCCAGAGTATCTGGCCTGTCCTACTCTTTACATCCTGTGAAAGGGATCCGCTACTACCACCCTCCTGCCCTAAGGAAGGGGCATCATCCTCAGGGGTTCCAGAACCCCAAGTAAAGGTGTGAGGAATACGTTGTGTAGGCAAGGTGGAGATGAGCTGACCCCACACCAGTGTACCACATCCCAAAAAGATGCACCACAGCCACTGATCCAGGGTGAGGGTGGCTGTACTGAAAGCGTAACCACCCCACTGAATGATCACCACCTAAAAAGTAGTATATCATAGGAAGAAATATATTAACATCAAATTTCTTTAAATTAAAATAAATTTATTTTTGTATTGATTGGTATTCATAACTAAAGCTGTCTTGTACCTAACAAATAAAGAAAAAAATGTTAATTTCAAATACTATGTATCTAAAACATATGAGGAGTAAATACATATTACAAGAACTTCAAGCATCTCTCCCCTTACATCTTTTACCTTGTCCTTTAAGGAAATTAAAAAAAAAAAAATCACAATGTGCATTTTGTTCTTATGAATCAGAGCAACTATAACATGCCTATGAAGTTCTTATTCCATTTTACTTAAAGCAATAAAAGCAAGCAATGGTATTTTGTCAGACATTCAATTTTGAAGCAACAAAAAGATTCAAAACAGAAAAATATTGGGAATTCAGAATATAGTCATGTTAAAATGAATCATATTCCTTCAAAAAACATCAAAATAGACTTTCAAGAGTGGCCATCTGAGGGAAACGGTGGATGCTATGCATCAGGACCCTGACATGATTAAGAACTAAAATAATTTTTTTTACACATGAAAACATGACAATATTTCTATCACTGTCAGAATTACATAAAGTTCATTCTATAGTGAATATTATTATAGTAAATCTATTCATATTTTGACAATCTTCTCTCCCTCTCTTGCACACTAATTCTTGATGAAGCAAATGGTTAGTTTTTGTTATTTGTTTCAAGGAGCTTCCAAGTATCCCCCACCTACACTGAATATTTTAGTAATCTATGCAGCAAGTATTTAAATGCACTTGCTATATTAAGTAAAAGAAGGAGTTGTAAAAAATTATAATTTTTATGAAGTAATTAATTTATTAGCAAAAACAAAATCAAGCATTAAATAAACATGCATTGGCAATATATGTTTATGTGTGTAATTTTATTTCATTTTAGAAAAAGTTTAGGACCTAAAATGGTTCCTTGTACCCAGGCCCCTTTATAGAGAAGTGCTTGTGATCAGAAGACCACGAGTTTGAGTCCTGCACCGTCCGAAAATCCACCGTGAACGCTAATGGCGGCTTGTGCATATTAAATATGGCCGAGGTTGCAAAGTCCTCCAAGTTCCCATACAAATCAATACTTCTGGGGGTACTGGATCAGGGTTTTTTCCAGGAACCCTGATCTGGATCCAAAATTCCAAGATATCTCCAATACTTCTGCCATCCATTAGGCAAACGTCTCACTACTTCCTTTGGAGCCTAGGATCCTCAGATTTAATGAAACCACAACACTCGAAATTTACAGGTTCATGGACTTGCTGTGATGATACTGTCCAGTGATATAAGCAACAAAACAACCTGCACATGTGTCTACATGTTTGATATGAATATTTTTAATGAACCTTAATTTCTTGGAATTTCAAGCACAAGCTTAAACATTAATGCTAATACTGGAAATACATGTGATGCATACCTGTGCAGCAGTTGTGATTATCAGGATGCTATAGAAAATAGGGTTTGAGAATAATCCTTCAAAAATATTACGTTCCCCATGGATTTTCCTGGCATTCATCTCATTGAAGAGAGTCATCATTACGAATGTGTTGAAGATGATGGTGAAGTGTTCAGAAGGTTTGGCTCGTAGACCCGAGTTCAAACCTGAATCAATGTCAAAAATCTTGTCACCTAGAAGATCAGAGTCAAGAGTTAGCATGATACATTTTTGAATGCATCTCAATTATAGTAACACTCATGGCAACTGCAAAGATTTCAGTCACTAGAGCTGTCATAAATATATGATATAAAAAGGTCATAAACAAGTAATAAGAAACAATGTTTGTGAAAATAATAATGATATAGGTAATACAACTCGATCATACGAACACTGAATATTTAAAATTAAAACATATATGATGTATCAGAATAGAAAACTAAAATATATAATTTTGAAAGAGAACTATGTATATTTAACACAAACAAAAATCAGTTTAAACAAAAATTTATTTCAATATAATAATTTATTAGTAAAGGAGAACTTAAATGGCACATTAATCACGAGCTACACAATGGCTATTAATAATACGATGAGCAATTTTGAGCCATAAATTTTTAAAAATATTAAAGCAATGGATCTTCTAAATATGTATAAGTAGCATAATTACTTCATATATTTTTCAGCTTAAAATCTTCCAATAAAAGTATAATTTTACATCTTGCCTTAAGATAAGAAATTTGATAATCGATATTTTTCTTTAACTTTTTTATATGAATGGTTTGAATAAATGTATGGTGGTAATAATATGATCTTATAATTTTCATGAATGATTTTCAACTAATGGACACGCAAAAAAATTTGCTTGTTCAGCAGAAAGTTTTTTTTACAACGGTAAGAAAATTAAATCAGATTAAACATAATTTACTTTTAATTTCATATGAATATTTCCACATTCTAAAAAACTATCAGCATTGAATTTTAAAAAATAAATAAAATTAGAAATGAATAAAAAAATTTTTTTATCAGAATATTAGAAAAATTAACTCTGAACATGAAAATCTTTTTATCCTATGTTAGGAAGTGTTGGATAAAAAGTTAGCAAAACTTCAGATTTTTCACACAAAATAAGAAAATACCTGCAAACAGTAGAGTGAAAATAACTGTCAATTGGTAAATTGCATGACCCAAGATGTTTTTCATCATCGTACGAGAGATGAGGGGTTTGGAACGACCATAAGGCTTCCGAAGCAAAAGATCAGGAGTGGGCATTTCTGTAGCTAGTGCCAAGGATGCCAGTGTATCCATGATCAGATTCACCCACAGCATCTGAACAGCCTTCAAAGGACTGTCCTACAAGATCACCAGAGACAGTGAATAAATTAACATTTGACAAAAAGTTAAATCAGAAATAATGTAATTAAGATAAGAGAGTTCAAAAAATCAATATATTTGAAGAATATATATTTTGCTCTTACATAAATTTAATTCAAATAATTCATTATTTTTTTAAAAAAAATTATTACTACTATACATATTTTTTTAAAAAATTCTCCCCCCACCCACCCATTTGCAGAATACGTCCACAGTTGAGTTTGAATTTGACACCGGTAAATTAACAAAAAGGTTTTAAATATATAAGCTTTATCTTCAATTACCGGATATCAATCAAAGACAGATATTTTTTTCATAAAAAGGGTGTTTTTTAAACAATTTTTTGTAATGTTTATTAATTAAAAATAAAATAGAATAAAATTCTAATAGAAATATCTGTTGGGTATCAATGTCATAAATGTGCAATTCAAATCATTTTAGTAATTTTATTTTATGACAAGGTATATGCTTATCAATGTAACATTATCACATTTAAAATATTTTTTTTTGTTACATTTAACAGATTTTTTTTGAAATTTAGGGATGGTTAAGTTTTTTAAAAAGGGCATGAAAAAGAGTTTTAAATGTAAAAAAAAAAAGATAATGCAATTAATGACCTACAAGTTTTACAAGACAATTTTTATAAAATTTAGTACTAGCAGAAATGAAGAAATAGATAATTCAATGTGTAATAAGTAAGAATAAGAAATATCTTAAGATCTTTACATTTTAAGAAGAGTATTTTTAGAAAAAGAACATTTGTTCCAGTTCACAGACCTCTATAGCACAGGCTCCCACAAAGGCCACAATGACAGCTACCACATTGACTGTTAATTGAAACTGTAGGAACTTTGCTATGCTGTCATACACATTCCGACCCCACATCACAGCTTTCACAATGCTTGTAAAGTTATCATCTGTCAGGATAATATCAGATGCCTCTTTGGCAACATCTGTCCCTGCAATGCCCTGCAATATGGTTAAGCACAAACAATTTGATAATTTACAAACACCTATTAATAGCTACACACCAACAAACCAGAAATGAATAAGGCACCCCCCCCCCTTCATTTGAACATTATTCGTTCAACATACAAATTACAGTATAGTATTAAAATGGGGGGGGGGAGGAAAAAAAAGAAATATATAAATACAATATATTGAATTTAAAAAATTATTGTTTATAAATAAATACTATACATATAATTGAATTGTTCTAAATTAGACATGATTAATACACATACACATTTTTGATTTTTTTTAAATTTACACAATGCATAATCATATCACTACAATTCCATCAAGCATACTTTTCTAGAATAAAATCTAAAAATTACTTCATAATGATATTTTAATCGGTGATTAATATTGCTTCTATATAAATTAAAAGAGCCCAATTTCAATAGACAGCCAAAAATTGTGCTTTCAAGCATCTATTACACATGTTGTATTTTATTATAATTAGCTTATTACACCTCCTGAAATAAGGATTACACTATAATTATTTAAATTATCATTTATTGAAGAAAAATTGGAACTAAAATGGTTTAAGAAATTTTTATTTACATAGTAAGAATGTTCTAATAAATCATTTTTAAAATGAAAAAGGTACAGTTCATCTATCCTATTTACATTACCTATTATAATACAATTAGTTTTTATTTCAATATTTTTATTTTAAAAAATTGCAGTTTCACTAGAAAAAATAGCAATCCATTTTTAATTTTTTTTAAAAAAAAAATAGCAGTTAAAAATCGATAAATGACAGAAAAGCAAAATAAATTTAAATTTGTAAATTAGTTTATCAATTAGCAAATTTGAAACCTTTTCCATAAAATGTAAAGATTTTTAGGTACTAAATCCTAAAACCAATTTTTGAAAATTTTGAAATAAGTAGAATGGATAGAAATCAAACAAATTTTTCTCTTTAGCTTCTTCTATCAAAAGTCTTGATAGTCTCATCACAAGTCCCTACACAACTACAATAAAAAGAGTTAATTAATAAGTCCAGGAAAGGATTCATTTCTGGGTTTGTCGGTAAATGAATCTAAAGAAAAATCCAGTCGATTTCAGCCCCCAAAATATTGCATCTGATAATATCCACTGAAAATACATATTAAGCAAGTAATCAAGTACATTGAGGAGTACCATTAAATTAATACATTAAGATACTACAATAAATGTATGCACCCCTGTAATAGTGAGAACAATGAATATACTTGATGATGCATTAAACTTACATAAGAGAAACTCTGCACCCACTGTTTGTTTGCAAATTAGCAATAGCTACATATATCAAGCTGACTCACCATGGCAAATCCTACATCTGCCTTTTTGAGAGCAGGTCCATCATTAGTGCCATCTCCTGTCACAGCCACTACTTCTCGATTCGGATTCAGTTTAGAATCAATGATGCCTTTTACCAATGTATACTTATCTTGGGGTGATGACCTTGCTAAGACACGCAACCTTGGCCACACTTTGTCAAATTGATGCTGTTGAAACTAGATAATTTTTAAGGAAACAAAAACTAAATTAAGCATGCAAGCTTATAAGAATACAAAAATGCAAACATTCTTCATTACCCTTCACTTCAAATAATTTAGTTATGTGAATTTTAATTTTATGAATTCATATATATGCAGCACATAGCCAATACTACTTTTTTTTACGATAATTAATACATTTCTCCATATTTTCATACAGCAGGAAAAAATAACATTAGAAATTAGTTGACATCATATGCATAAATAGTTCTCATACATGCTAATTCTTATCATTCTAAAAGTTCAAATGCTTTGACAATATCTACAAATGTAATAATTTTTTGTAAAATATTTATGCTTAGCATACAACATTTCAAAAAATTTTAAGAATATAATTATTTCTGAATGTGTAATTAATTCCATGTTAAAACTATCACTATAATAATCATGTTTAACACCTTCATTGCCACCAACATACTGGTGAACTTCTGCAGAAGCCCCTCTAAAATAAAGCATATAACTTAAGATAGTTCACCAACATCCCAGAGCATTACCTGCATATAGAATTTCAATATTCTGATATGCCAGTAAGTTGGTGATAGTGAACAAGTTAAATTGGCTGTTTGAAAACAAATTCAGAGCCAAACAATTAAAATATTCTATGTACATTAAAAGATGAAGTTCACTTTGACCAAATACTATCTGATAAATAAAAACAACAGTTGTATAATTTTCTGCATATAATAAATACAAATATAAAGAGATAAATTATTTTCTTATTAATTTTTGTCAAAGATGGAAAAAAAATAGGGGAATGTCACTCAAAACGAGTTTTGTCCCCCCTCCCCATTTTTAAGGATTTTTTCTGATAAGCAAAATTCATGTGAAATATGAATGCTGAAATCATTTTGTCATCAGTAGAAAATCAAATTTAAGGATTTTAAACTAAAAACTACAATGCATGGTTAATATATGTTTACATATCTTAACCTCCAATCAATATAAAAATGAAAAAAAATGAGATAATTTAAATTACTTTTAGATCAAATCGGCACAAAAAAATTATGTTAACAAATTAAGGTTACAGTTTTCTTTAAAAAAAATATTTGATTACTTTTTTTGTAGACAAAAAAAAGGGGGGGGGGGAGAAAAAGGAAGATCCCAATTTCTCGATTATTTTATCTGCAAGACAACTATGATTGACTTCATAAGCACTTCAGAAAAATATTTGATAGTTTAGAGTACAATATAATAAAGTCAAATTTCAAAAATGAATGAAAAATCAGATTTTCATTAAGTTGTATCCATTGAGTATGGCATATGGTTACATCATTAGAATTAGCAATGGTTAAAAACAATTGTGATTTACATTCCATAAGTGCTTTGATAAGAAATCAAAAACTAAAACTGACTTAAGGAAAAGGATATATTTAAAAATTAAAGTGATCTAAAACAAGTGATAAATACAGTTTTAAGTAAAGTGATATGCAGATTTCATTTTTAAATGCTAATTTTATATTTATACTTGAACTACTTTTATTTGCACTCCTAAAATATTTATCTAGAGTGCAACAAGCTATTTTTGTATTTAAAAAATAAATAAAAGATGAAGAATAGATTTCCCAAGCAATTGCATTTAAAAATAAGATTCTGTAAGAATGCTCGCAAAAAAGTACGCAAAGGTTTTAATATTTCATTTTTTAAGTTTTATTACTTTTTTCTTTATTGTAATGAAACATTTTATTTATTTAAAATTTATAAATCACAGTCAATTTCAAGAATACATTTTTTTTATCAAAATACATTGCAATTAATTTTATGGATCAAAAATATAATATACTTTCCACTACATTTTTTTGATTTAGTTCACTATATTAAGAATACAAACAATTACAATTGTAAATTAGTATAAACGCTTGAAGTTAAATTGTACGGGGGTTAATTTTTTCCCCTCAATTATAACTGAATTTCATTAACTAACTACATTTATATACTATATACTATAACTACATTTTTTTTAAAATGAGATTCAGATTAATCTTTTTGCATATGATACATATCATTTATAACTTTGGGGCTAAGAGAAATTCAACCATTTTAATATTTCTTATTTATCGTTGGATTTGAATGATTGGATTGGATATGAATCACCATTCCTCGGAAAATGAAATGTACCAATTTGGATTTTTGGTATGAGATTATCCAGAAGATTTTGCAGTCATTGAGATTAGTTGTACATTTTAACATTTTTGAAGGGTAAAATTTTAAGAGTTGTAAAGTTTTTATTATTTCTTGTACAAGAGATTTCCATAATAATTAAAAATAATGTTGAAAGAGTGTAAACATAGCATATAAAATTCATATCAATGTTGGTATTTATGTTAATACCATTAATTCACAGTTTAGGAATGATGGGTTCAGACTACTGCGAATTAAGGGGATTTGACTATATTTCCTAACTGTTTAAGATATTAGAATTAGGGGTTTAAGAATTTGCAGAAAGCAAACTCCTATTTAAAAAATTGTATATTATAAATTCAACTTTGTAATTGTATTTAATACACTTTTCCTATTTTTTTTTATAATATTTTTTTTAATCTTCATACTTTTAGAATAGGAAGACTATTTTTCTCAATTCATGTTAAAAAATTTTAAAAAATGTTTTTTCAGAAGAATTTCATCAAACTTGAAATTTAGCTAAATCTTAGCTAAATTTAGTTTAGCTATCTAAATTAGCTTAGCTAAGAAATTTAGCTAGCATTATGAGAAATCCCAGAAGGAAAAAAACACAGCACCCATAAAGAGAAAAATAATTCTTTAAAGGTTAATTAATACAATAGATTTCATTTATGAATACTATATTGAATATTTTGATATGATATATTTAGTTACCATTGGGCCATTAACAAAATCAATTTTGTTGAGTTGGAATAAGATTGCAAAATTTATTTAATTTATCCTTTTTTTTTTTAAGCAGCATAATGCTTTATTGAATTCTTTTAAGGGAAAAAATAATAAATGATTGATAGCAACAAGATCTAAAAGAAAACCTATGAAATAATTAAAAAAAAAAATTGTAAGTGTTTGTGCATGATATTGCAAGACTATCACAAGTCATTTTCTTAAAACAATTAAAAAAAAGGGGGGGGGAGAAGACAATTCCCAGTATTGCCTAAAAATATTTAATTCCAAGAAACTTTGATTAATCCTTTGAATTTGAGGAGTTTTTTAACATGAAAAGTCAAAATACTTTTTCTGTGGTAGATGATAAATACGATTCTCGTTAAATGAGGATTAAATTTCTTGAGAATGCATTTTTTCAATAATTAATTGTTCAAAGTGAACTCACCTCTCCATTGGAGTCCCTTATTCTACGATTAAATTCCTTTCCATCTAACACTAAGAAATCATCTCCAGGCCTAATGATGCCACATTTCATAGCGATGGAACGTGCTGTGTTAACATTGTCTCCTGTTACCATGCGAACTGTGATACCAGACTTCTGGCATTTCTTGATGGCATCAGGCACCTACAATAATTTTAATACTTGAAATGCAGCTTACATAACCTAAGACTCAGAATAAAAAAGAAACATTATTGGGATTTTCAAAACATTAACAACATTTGACAACAAATTATAAATTTGTCTGCCTGGGGGGAAAGATGGAGGGGGATGGAGGGACACCTTGTCCCCAAATACAGCATCCAGGGAGTGTCAAATTCATGTTATGTTATGATAGAATGAAATGTTTTTCATTGTTAAATGCTCTAAAAAGTAAATAACCATTTGCATAATCAATCCATTGCTACATGTTATATTTGAATAAAATTTTAGAATAATAATATTTTTGAACTACCATTGTTATCTTGGATTATTTAACATTGTTCCATTACTATAAATTAAGTGAAACATCGAAAATATATATGCATAAAATGTTTTTAAAAAATTAAAATCTATTTAAAATAAAAAAAATATATGAATTTCCTTTCTCAAAATAGTATTATTTTAAAAGCTTTTTCTTTCCTTTCCTTATTGCATTTTAGCCAACAAGAGGAATACAAAATCTTCAGTTGTCCCCATATGCTGAAAACCCTATCTATGTCTTTGGTCACTTTACACTAATGCTTAAAAAATTATGATGTAATATATTTCATTTAATTTTGAAAAACGATAAATATTGAATGGTAAAAATAATTCCAAAAATGCAAAATAAAGTTTAAGAAGTATTAGTAGAATTTTATCAAGAAGTGCAAAAATTAAAATACTGAGATATCATGATGCAACGTTAACTTAAAAATATTTTGTGACTAATAGCTTTTAGTACAGCTTTCTTTTAAACTGATCTAAAATATGTAATAAACTACTAAGGAATTTATATATTTTAGGGTAGGTGAAAATTTCTAAGATTTACTTATACTTATTTTTAGTTATATTATCATAAAGCCTCACAAAAGATAATTAGCCACAAATTTCATAATTGTAAGACTATACTGCATGACAAATGCCTCATTATTACTTTTTAACTTACAAATTGAACTTTTACTTTTAAACTCAAAGAGGCTGAGCAAGATTTAACACAAAGTAATTTCTATTATATTATGCAATATTCTTTAATAAAATATATTTTCAAATTCACAAGATAATTAGGACATTCACTCAAAAATTTGGGGAACAACAAGATGTAGGAATCCCAGTAAGGAAGTTATGTTGAAGACACTGTCCTCAAAATGGCTCAAGGACAGAAGTTACGAAATATATTTGATTCATAACAGGAACTTTCGCTTGACAAATACAACTGTCATATATTATAATAAAAATGAGATATGCCAATTTCCTCCTATTGCAATTTCAAAGTATAAGTAATTTATTTATTATTTTTTTTAAAAAAAAGCAATATAGTATTTAAAAGACAAATAGCTGTACAATATATATTTTAAAATTAACATTTAGTTGTCTAGCAACTCAGTTTAAAGGCAGCAAAAGTATTCCTAAAATTAAAAAGTTTGTAAAAAAATCCTGGGGGGAAATATAACAATTGAGAGCAATTGGTGGCAGAGCTCATAATTTTGAACCTAGGTCAACATCTGAGTTAGAACCTCCTTCTTTTTACTTTCACATCATCTCAAAATGAGGACCTTGTGCTCTAACAAGTCTGTAGGGGCATCAGGACTCAAGTGTGTGACAAAGACCAAAAGCTTGCAATCATGACAACTCAGGTACCATAGCCAATCCATCATTTTCAGGCACAGTGTAAATAGAAATGCTAATATATTGTTGTTTATTATAAAGAAATAAATAATCAAATTTTTTTTTTTTTTGAATATGTTACTAGCATAACAGATAAAAAAGGATATTTTTATTGTTCAAATATTCCTATTTAACTTGAGTTTTAAAATATATTTTAAATGTGATTATTTACTTTTTAAAAGATTTGGGAAGGCAAAAGTTAGCATCCTTAAAATACTTAACACATTTCTTTATTGAAGATATTTTTAATTAAATATTACAGAGAATTATGATAAGTGTACACTCTAAATTCCATAGAAAATCAGCAAAGTTAATATTATAAATTTTTAAGAGACCCCAGAATAAAAATACTTACAATAAAGATAATGCATGTATACATAATTATAATGTATAAAAAAGTACAAAAGAAACATATATAAGTTAATAATAAATTACTTAATTACTGCATTAAAACATTACAAGTCACAGCACTATCTATAGATTTAAATGTGAAAAAAAATTTGCAAGCAAAAAGACCAATATTTAATCTAAAATATATTTATCAAGTTTTAAATGTGTCTTTAAAAATAAATAAAATGGTTTACTTTAATACAGTAACTGTAAAATTTATTTTAATTATATATTTTTCCAAAAGAATTTGAAACAAAAAATTATTACATAGAATATAATAAAAAATACTTCTAAAAATATAAGGATTTTCTTGGAACTTAATAATGTCAAATTTTATATTTAAATATTCTGTTTTCATTTTATTATAATTAGTTTAAATTAATTTTAAGTAGGTTAAAAAGATAGATTAGCTATATTTTCAGTATCATTACAATTAAAGAAAGGTCATTAATGTTATCAATAAAAAATAAAATCATTTTTATCAAAATTATTTTGTTCATTAAAAAATATAAAATATTCACTAATCCTCCTTGTAGCAAACTTTTAATTTGTTTATATTTATTTTATCAATACATTTATATTTTAACTCAGTAGTATACAACTGTAATAAGATTATCTCGCTTGAAAAATTAATTAAATTTTTCATACAATAATATTACTGTCAGACCTCATTAACTTTCAAGTCTGCTTAACTTGCAGTTTTACTATGATTCACTTTTTATAAGATTTAGGTTAAACGTTTTTCAGATGATGTCAGGACTTCTTAACACATTATTCTTAAAAAAATTCTATTTTATATATTAAGGGATAAACATGTCTTAGAACTCTAGATAGCAATTGCAAACTTAAACTCTGAATGAGAGAAATTTGAAACAAAAAAACAAATAAGTTCAAATGGTGTTTGTGTAGGAACCTTTCACAGAAGCAGAGCTAAAAGAAATAAACCAACAACAGAGGTACAGGATAATAAAAAAAAACTTTAAAAAACATTCAAATATAGACAAGCAGAGGTATGAGTATAAAAAAAAGTGAAAATCGTTGCAAACCTTAGAAAAATTGTGGTAGGCAATGAAGCAATATTTGAAAAGATTACAAAAATCCAAGAAAGAAGGGAAACTAGAGTTTGAAACATTTATGAAAAAGTGTTTTAAAATGAGGCAACAGTCCTAAAACCAGATTGCTATCTAAGTAAAAAGGATGCAGAGTAATGAAAAAAAGATACAAAGGAAACAAAAAGAGAATGGGAAAGTCAATGTTTTGAATGTCTGAAGAAAGACAGGGTGGCAAGTCCCCTGATCGTAAAGTGTAGACAGTGACTTTCATCACTAAAGAGATAATTAAAAATGTGAGTAAACAGAGATGAATGATAGGTTGTCTTTGAGACTCATCCCTTGAAAGTTTGAGATTAAAAAAAGGATGAATGATTTTAACACCTCTTATTTATCTTTTTTGCATTTGAATGTTTGAACTGCATATTATTCATCACATTTTGGAAAGTGAAATGTTCCGGTCCCTCTATATATTTTTATGCAAGAGATAATTTTCAAGATCTTGAAGTTAGTGAAAATAGCTATACACTGAACTATTTTTCAATTGTCAAATTTTAATATTTATAGAAACTTTTTTTTCTTGAATAAGTGATGTCTGTAATACTTAAAAATAATTTCAAAAAGAGTAAACATAGCACATTGATGTTGGAATTTATATTATCACACAATTCATATTGATGTTGGAATTTATATAATCACACAATTTATATTAATAATGTAACTAGCAGTTCAGAAACCACGGACACCAACTACCAAGGAGTTAATGAAGTCGAATTGTATTAATATTAAAAACCCATTTAAAAATAATTAAAAATAAATTTACACAAGATCATGTATTGAATTAAAAAAATCTTCAAAGACTATCTATGTTTTTAATTTATTTAATAATAACACTAGTAAATATTTAGATAATAATTATCTTAACTAATTTATAATAATTCCTATTATTAACCCACTGAAGTCATTTGATGCCCTAAAGTCGTGATTTTTTTGGCATATGAGCCACACATATTATAATATACATAATATCATTACATATGATATCATATATGATAAAAGAGTTATCTTAGGCAAATTTTCAGAAAAAAATCTTTATTAGTTGATTTTTTAGGTGCTACTACTTCCCAAACACGTCAACCATTCTCAAACTCTTAAGGGTATTAAATATGACATCATTGGATTAAAATAATTCGTTTCATGTAAAATTATTTGTAATAATTTATCAGCAATTGTAACATAAGTATTAAATCCATCCATAACAGTTCAAGATTTAAATGGTTCTTTATGAAATTTTGAAGCTTAGAAAATATGTGGATTTAATGTTATTAATTTCCATAACATTGATATTATTTTCTATAAAAACTTTCTCTTCTAAAGGCTTATTTATCATCCTATATTAATAATATTTGCAAATATTGCATAATTACTTGGAAGTTTATTAACATATCCTATTATAAAATCTTCTTGAAGTTTTATAATGCATTCTTTTATCTTATAAATTTTTGTACTATCACTAATTTTGAAATTTATATTAAATATTTATCAATTATGTATTTAAATTCATAATAAATGTTTACAAGACAAAACCCATATTATATTGCTAGATTTATTCATAAATTTATCAAAACCATAATTTTTCTTTTGCTAATAGAAATCAAAAGCCTGTAACCTGTACCTTTATGAATTATATCTATTATTTGTAATTATATGTTGGTGTACTTCATAAATAAATTCTTTGAATTCTTGACAATAGCATTTGAAATTATAATGCATATCCTTAACAATAATAAAAAAAAATTTTTTATCCTTTTTTGTTATATTTAAAGGCTACTTTAATTTTAATATTTTTAACTTGGAAGTAGATTCATATGATTCTAAAAAATGCTATTAAAATTTGTATTATTAAAAGATTATATATATATATATATATATATATATATATATATATGCCTTTGAATTTTCATTCTTTCATGCTTGTGCAAAAGCCTAACAAATTAAATTTTTAAAAACAAATTTAAATTATAAAAATTATACAATAAAATAATTTTTAAAATTATAAAATAGAATAATTCTCTTTAAAATTTGTTTTATTTTATTTATTTTTTAAATTTTATAATCTTAATTACACAATTTTTTTTCTAACTTTTGAAATTTGTAGATGTCTTTTTCTCAAATATAATTCTGATACATAGAGGCCAATACTATGATTATTATTAAAGATTTGAGTTTTGGTGAAGACAGTCTAGGACTAAAAAGGTATGATTAAAGATGTATAAAGATGAGAGAGTTTTATTACAGTTTATTTCTTCATTTTAATTATTTTTTTATTTGCCCGGAGTTTTTTTGTTGTACTTTTCATTGATTTTTTATTTATTTATTTATTATTATTATTTAAATTAGAGGTTTCTGATATTTTTTCATTTGTTTCCTCTCTTTGATTTATTTGGCATGTGCCTTCTGTTTAATACAGCTATTACTTAATGCAAAGGTTTGATTATTAAAACACGTTTCAGGGGAATATCTCTTTCCTAAAATGAGACAGTATTGCCTAGCTTTATAACTCTCTTCCTTCCCCCCAATTTTCTCTAGCTGCTTCTCTCTCTACATATATATTTTTATTACAAAGTTTTTGTTTTAAGATTAATTAATTATTTTAAATTTACTTTGATTCCCTACACATTTTATAATGTATTAATGTTTATTTGCCTTTATATTTTTCTACATATATATAATCTGTGAAATTTTAACAATAAAAGAACTTTATTAAATAAAAATGAAAAATATTACGGTACTTTAGAGTGAAAAAGGAAAGTGATTATTTTATGTAACAATATATGAGGCAAAGATAAATATAATATTTTATTCAAAGAGAGAGTACTGACTTCTGGCCGGACAGGGTCCTCGATACCAACAATGCAAAGGCACGTCAATGCAGAAATGATGGAATCTTCATCTTCCCAATCGGGTTCTGAGGTTATTTGGATTTGATTTGGAGTTTCTGGAGCATACATGTAGTCTTTGTATGCTATAGCAATGGTTCGTAGTCCATCTGAGGCCATAGGTTCAATGACTGTTTTGACAAGACGATCTTGATCTTCACGGTTAAATTTATCTAGGTGTCCATCACGACCAAATATGAAGGTGCACCTAGAAAGAAAATATTTACTTCATTTACTAAGTGAAAAAAAATTAATTTGGGAAACATTAATTATTTCAACAGTATAGCTAAAAACTCATGTAAATACCAAAAATAGATAAAAAGGATTTGTAAGGTCAGTTATATAACAAATGCAAATTTTGTCATTTCCAAGGAAATGCCATGAATAAACAAAATAGAGCTTCTAAAAATTGATACTCATGGGACCAGATTAAGGGAGAGAATTACCACTCTTTTAGATGTTTATTTGCTAGTTAATACAAAGTCTTAAGGTTCACCTGGTCTTTAGTTTCCTCAGACGAAAAAAATCTCAAATATATTCACATAAATTTAAATTCCAGATTTTAAACACATGGAAATATATTGATTACTTTATGCATAAGTAAATTCAAGATAATTAAATTTCTAAAAAAATCATATTTTGTATTAAATTATTACTAAGCAGAGCAGTCTTTTCGTCTTTTCAGTTTTATCAGTCAAATTCAAAAACAGCCAATCTTCCATCAGTTATACACCAACAAATAAAATGTATCAGCTACTAAAAATAGTATAAACTATACTCTTAGGACATTACAGTTTTAACTACTTTTACATGATATTTTTCATATTTGCTACATCATATATTTCTAAATGATCAATTTCGTTTCAAATTCACAAATCTCATACAACTCCAGACAAATTTTCACTTGTGTCAGCCTTCTATCATGCAATCACAGTTAGTAACTATGAACAAATTTGAAATAGATTGTCAATAAAAAGAGCTGCTACTGATAAAAAAAAATATCATGTTTTATGAATGTTCAACAATAGATTGTTTAACACATTAACGGATAGTACAGTTACAGCAGTCAAATTTTATTCCATCCGTAGGTCCTATCACTATGATTATTTCCTTAATCAAATAAACAACAGCTTGAGCAATATTATGTCACAATATTATGTTTAAATATATGAAAATGCAAATAAATTGCCCTATTAGGATACTTGTCAGTGCTAAAAAGCGATTCAAAGAAGGAACATTTTAAACATTGTTGGCAAATATATTAATTAATATGAGCTGGATCTTTTTGTTAGTTCCTACATTCGATTTTTAGTATGCAGATAAAGAATTTGAAAAATAATTTTTCAATCAGGCAGAGTAAAATCTGAATTTAAGATCTCAGTGTATGCTTGGAAACCTGCATTCTCAATTTCAGAAAAAAATTGCATATCACCCGTAAATTCTAATAGAGTATCATTGATGTTGCTCCGAATAATTAAATTCATTTTTTAATCATGAATTTCTCAACAGATTAAATTTGATTCACAAATATTGTTATTGGATTTATTACTGTTGCTGCCACTTATAACACTATCCACAAAACTGTCATTAAACTTTTGAATAATTGTTTTTACAGGTTTATCGCTTTAATTCAGATGAATTGCTAGGGTTAGGATTGGTAGTTGCAATTACAATATCAAAAGTTTCATTAAAGCATCCCACTTTATAGCATGATACTTAAATTCAATATGTTACTTTAAATTGAAAATTGATGACTGAAATGATATTCCTACGTAAGAAATAGAATATGAGCTTGTCAAACTTTTTTTCCACTTTCAAACTTTGATGGATATGAACGAACTCAGCTTGTATTCGAATAGCTCACCAAAATGAGTGCAGACAAGTTCAGCTTGTCCGAAGTATTTTGACCAAAATGGATGCAGCTGAACCTTACTCAGGAAGTGAAACTTTCCCCCAATATACACTAAGTTTGGCTGGATATATTATTTTGTGTTGTTTGTGTTATAAATGATAATGAGTAGATACCTACTGACAAAATTTTGTTGGTTTGATAGCATACTGAGGGCAGGATGGGTACCATGAAATTTTTTACATAATGAGGGAAAATATTACTGATTATATATATACATAATGATACAAAATATACAATATGTATAATTATGTTATGTTTTTTTCTCTATATATCTTTAAAAAGTGTAATGAGAAGAAATAAACTTTTGCTACATTTTATATTTATGAGAATATGCAATGACTTCTTTTTCAGGAAGAATACATCTATAATTGACACTTGCTTAATTTTTAGAGTCACCAATTGATAAGTTCACAAAGCAAAAATGCTTCTACTTATGAAGAATGTTCTTTACTCTTTTTCAACCTTAAGAAAATATAAAAAAAATTTCACTATATTGTTAAGAAAACATGCAATAGTATTAAAAGATAAGAAGTAGCTGAAGCTGAATAACAAAATGACGAATTCAGCCTCCAAAACCGGTTCTAATCCTTAGACTATATAACAGGTCAATTGAAAAGTCCCTGGCCTGACACATAGATGGCGCTACTAGAATTAAATCCATATGCTTTTTTAGTTAGCCCTAACCCTCAAACGATGCATGTATAAATTTGACAGCTGTCAGATCATTAGTTTGTGAATTATAGCATTTTGAGTGAAGCAACTTTTGTTATTGTGAAAAAAATGGATAAAAAGGAATTTTGAGTGTTGATAAAATATTGCTTTTTGAAGGGAAAAAATACAGTTGAAGCAAAAACTTGGCTTGATGCCGAGTTTCCGGACACTGCCCCAGGAAAATCAACCATCAAGGATTGGAATGCTAAGTTAAGACGTGGTGAAATGAGCACCGAAGACGGTGGACACCCAAAAGAGGTTGTTACCGACGAAAACATTAAAAAAATCCGCAAAAGGATTTTGAATGACCATAAATTGAAATTGAATGAAATAGCAGACACTCTAAAGATATCAACTGAACGTGTACATCATATCATTCACGAATATTTGGGTATGAGAAAGCTCTGTGCAAAGTGGGTGCTGCGCGAGCTCACTTTTGACCAAAAACAACGACGAGTTGATGATTCGGAGCAGTGTTTGAAGATGATCAAGCGGAATAAACCCGAGTTTTTGCGTCGATATGTGACAATGGATGAAACATGGCTCCATTATTTCACTCCGAAGTCTAATCGACAGTCATCCGAGTGGACTGCACCCGATGAACCCGATCCAAAGCGTGGGAAAACGCAACAGTCTGCTGGCAAGGATATGGCGTCTGTATTTTGGGATGCGCATGGAATAATTTTCATTGACTACCTTGAAAAAGGAAGGACCATCAACAGCGACTATTACATAGCGTTATTGGACCGTTTGAAGGACGAAATGGCCGAAAAACGGCCGCATTTGAAGAAAAAGAAAGTGCTGCTTCACCAAGACAATGCCCTGTGTCACAATTGTTGTACTGCCTCAGAGTAGGCCTTTGATAATTTAATTTAATATAAATGCCACATCAACAGAGAAAGACAAATTCTAATATTTCAAATTATATATTTATTTACATTATTTACAATATTGATAACATCACTTTCTAAACCGAAAGTTTCAGAATCACATCGATCATAGTCAAAGTCCAAAAAGCAAGAAGCCAGCCAGTCAGTCCTCCAATCTAATAAGATCTCCATTATATATATACTCCGGAATTTGCATTCGACACCGTCAACTCAACAGTTAAGAATCGGCATCCAGTGACAAATAACTTCATATGACGTAATTGAAAAATACCGTCGAATGCAAATTCCCGATTCCATTGCCAGATGCGTGGGATGACGTCATATCGGCAAACGTAATTCCACTTGATTACCGCGATATGACAACAAGTCAGTGAAAACGATGGCAAAAATCCATGAATTGGGCTTTGAATTGCTTCCTCATCCACCGTATTCTCCAGATCTGGCTCCCAGAGACTATTTCCTGTTCTCAGATCTGAAAAGAATGCTCGCTGGGAAGAAATTTTCGTCGAATGAAGAGGTGATCGCCGAAACTGAGGCCTATTTTGAAGCAAAGGACAAATCGTACTACAAAAATGGTATCGAAAAGTTGGAGGGTCGCTATGATCAGTGTATCACCCTTGAAGGAAATTATGTTGAATCAAAAAAACTAATTTTGCAAAAAAAAATGTGTTTTACTATGGTAGGCCGGGGACTTTTCAATTGACCTGTTACACAGTATAGACTTTTCTAGAGACATGCAAAAATTAAGGGATTTTTGATTTTATATACTCATTTAGAATAATTAACATACTACTCACTGAAAAAAGGATAAAATATTAAAGTTTTATATAGTAATTTATTTAAAGTACCTGCGTGTTTCTGATTTCTCAAAAACTCAGAAATCACTAATTTTTTTAATGAGGCAAGAATACTCATTTATATTGATGATACAATTGTTCAATGTGAATACCTTGGAAAAAGATTGTGCTGGTTAAATATTTTGAACATTTGAAGAAACAAGTGAATAAGAAAATAAATACAAACATTTGGATATGAATTCACATTTCAATTAAAGAGCATTATTTATATTTTTTTAAAATGAGATTTGGGAAATTCTCATGAAAAAGGTTGGGGAAAGTATTTCATAAAGGGGTTACTTAAATATTCATCAATAAAATTTTCTCTCCTTCAAAATTAATATTTATGTAAACTCAACTGATTTAAAATATTTTATCCAAATAACCACAGTTCTCTTTTACAGAATACTCTTCAAGAAAATTACTTCTACATAAATGTAATGAAATTTATATACTTGTAGCAAAATATCAATTGTGTTTGAATTAAATAGACATATGTTTAAAAAATTTTAATATTAATTCTAACTTTTCAAAATTGTGTTACATTATTTTTTACAAATATTATAAGAATACTAGTAGCTACAAAATATGAAGGAGGAAAATGTCATAAGATAATAGAAATATATATTTTGATAAGAGTTCCCACCAGACATAAGGAGAGATAAAAAATAATAAAAGTTCAACTATAAGATATTGTGTCCTCTAAAATTAAACTGTGTGAAAACTGAAATACAAAAAGAGGAGAGTCAAAATCATAAAGTGATTTTCTTTAAAAGTCTTGATTTTTTCCTTAACAAACCCATAATTTTGACAATTTTTTAAAAAGAGGTATGAAAATCTTCCTGTACCAAATAGCAGACTGAAAAGAATAATTTTTATAGCTCAGAATCTAACTGTAAATTACAAATAAAATTTTTTTAAATAATCTTCGAAAAATCAACTTAACAATCAGATGCTTAAATAACAATTTTAAAACAAAATGAAAATTTTAAAGCAGAGTTCTGTTTTAAAACTTAATAGCTTTAATTTTTATTATTTGGTACCTTTCTTAAGCTACTAAAAACTTCAAAACCATTGTAATGTTTCACTAAATGAAGTGATAAATTAAAGTATTCTTATTAATCAAATTTGGCAATATCTGAAACAAAAAAATATGGAAAAAAAGTAGTAAAAAAATGACAAAGATGATCTAAAATTCAATCTGTGATAAAACTTGAAAACCTGAAATTTTAAAGATTCTTATAGTGAAAAAAATACAGCAAATTGAGACATTTAATTCAAAATTGGAAGTAAACATTACACCTGTAAAAATCTACAAGTAATAAAATAGACAAGCTTATAATTATATTGAAGAACAAATAGAAATACTTTTTGAGAACTATCTCCGAGGCACCCTTTGTGAAAACTCTGAATCCTCCTTCAATGGGAATAACTGTGCTCATGGATTTGCGCACAGAATTGAAAGTGTATACTTTGTGGAGTCTTTCTTCAGGTATGTCATCTCTGACAGCCTGGTACTCCTTGCCCAAATCTTTAATGAAGGACAAAAGAGCACATTCAGTCTTGTTGCCCACTTGTTTGGGCAATTCAACGTTCATGGGATCTTCCTGCAAGCATAGTAATAAGATTTTAAATTTTACAATAAACTTTATTTCGACTCCTTTTACTAAAAACTGCACACTTCTTAACTATGTTTTTAATTGAAAAATTAAATTTCAGCATATCCATAGATTTACAAAATGATATAAGAGCAAACATATTATGAAGAGAACAGATACTAAATATAATTGCTCAGGAAAATTAAAGCACCAGTTTTATTGTTCCATATTAATATTTTGCTAATGTCATTGCAAAAGAAGCACAATTCATACTGCGATTTTAAACAGGAATTGAGGAGAATGTGAACTTTGCTTATTAAGCTAATTGAGTAATTCCACCTGAGAATTTTCTCATTTGCATCATTAATATATATATATAAATTTTTATGTCACTTACAGTATTTTCTAAACTTTGATTAAGCATAGCAAATAAAGTAATAAGAATATATTTAAAAAATAATCGCCTCTTTTCTTAAACAAGCAAAACCACTGAATTAGATATCTAGAGATTGTAATTGTTTGGTTATCTATCACAATAGTCGTCTATGCTGACTACAAACACATACAAATTATTACACACTACAACATTCTTTAGATTTAATTAATAAAAATGACAAAGATATATCACTGAATGAAATCTCGTTACGTGTAATATCAAAAAGTTATATTTTGTTCTTGATGTATAAGAAATAATGCCAAATGAAATAGTTCTTTGTTTTAGTTTTTAAGTATTATGTTACATAAATTATTAAAATTTTATCATATAAAAGAATGAGAATTTCTGTTCTTCAGAATAAACTGTTCATATCTGCTTTAGTTCATTTTTAAAGAACTGTTCTTTAACCTGTCTTTTGATTCACTTGTTTTTTAAATTCCTTGAACAAAAAAACCTCAAAGGCCTTAAAATGAATTTAACACTATATATAATTACTACATACAATTACTTCACACATTTGAAGAAAAATTGAATAAGTTGAATTAAAAAAAAAAAAAAAACTTTTTGTATTAAATTAATATTAAATAGAACACTATTTTTTTATTTTATTTTATTAGGTGATAGTTATAATAAAATACTATTTAATAATTTTTCAGTACAAGTATGCTTTTATATATTTAAAATAAACAAAACGAAATAAATGTTGGTAAAAAAAATGAAATCACTTTTAAACTATAAAATGTATTTTGAATTTTAGGCAAAACATTTGTTCTTTATGTATTAAAAATTAATAAAAGTTTACTTCTAATGCTTTAATATGCAAAGCATTAGATATTACAGTCTTATACTTAAACACACAAAATAATACATAAATGTTTTGTTACATATGACATTATCAGCAAACTATGTAAATAAACTTACAATGTAACATACAATACTATAAACATACTATGTAAATAAACTTGTTTAATCATTTTCTATAGCTTTAATAAAAGGAAAGAGAAATTTAGCAAAGGAAAAATCAATTTTGATTCCATTTGGATATAAAAATCAATTATGAAATGGAAATGAATATTTCAAGAGAAGAGAAAGAAAGACCTGCCTTTGAAATAATCCCTTCAAGTTTGGAACAATTTACAGTTCCTTCAGCAATGCAGATCTACTTTAAAAACCTGCTTCAAACCTACTTAAGAGGTCAATCAACTGAAAGAGCAATGTCCATTTCCTCTCAGCATTCTTTTGATTGGAACTTGCCTCACCTAGCTCAGACCAGTCAAGAAGACCTGCTGCTGAAAAAGATCCAGTTCTTTCACTATTCCCCCATCCCCATTGTTCTTTTACTTCCAACCCACTTCATTCTCTGGAGCCACTCTCATAATCCAATCCAGCTCAGTTAGTGGTTTTCCGAGAAATTTTTTTTCATTGTCAATCATTTTTGAAGGTTTCCACTTTATATTTCGATCCTATCTCTACCTAATGGCTTTCCTTCTCCCTGCACCACAAACTAGCTTTTGCTTTAAACACCTTTCGAGATATTTCACTTACACAGAATCAATTTTCTCTTTAGGTGCTGCATACCTAAGGATATATTCCAGGATTGACGGCTCATCCATGCTTAATTGCTTTAAGCGGGAAACATGATGTTAAGGAATAACAACAAAATATCAATAACTCTGAATAATTCAGATCAGCAAAGAACAGATATCTGGCACACTGCTGACTTTTGATCTCAACACTAATTACAAATTTTGATTAGAATGTGTAAGTTTTTTTTTTTTTTTTTTTTTTAATTTTATTTAAAAAAAAACAACAACTAACAAATGAAAATAATATCTATATCGAAACAAACTAAAAGAAACTTTCACTTTTATACATTTTTTTTACAATTAAAGCTTTTGTATGAAATTTTTCTGAAATTCTCTTTTTTTCACTTATTAATCCTTTGATGGTTATGAATGATGGTTGTATTCGAATAACACACAAAAATGCATGCATATGAATTCAGCTTGTCCACAGTGTTTCAACCCAAATGGTCATAGCACGAGCCCTACTCGCATAGCAAAACATTTCCCCAATGCATTCTAAGTTCATCAGTATATATTATTATCCTATGTTGTTTGTTGAAAACGATAACAGTTGACAAAATTTAGTCCGTTTGATAGCATATTGAGAGCAGTATGGATACGTAAAATTTTATTTTGCATAATGAGAAAAAATGTTACCAATCTAATTGTTTTTTGTCTAATTATTATTCTTGTGTAATTTGGAGGAAGTTTGTGATTGAAATGTTTTAAAAATGAAAGTTAGATAATTCTAATGATAAAAAAAAGTTTTATGATGATATATATGTGATTAATAGTTCCATGTTTAAAAGTGTTTCACATGTAAAAAGAGTTATAAATAAATACAACATTTGACAAACTAATATTTCCAATATTTATTATTTACTGAATTATTTAAATGAGCCAATTTGGATTATTGTAAATATTAAATTAGTATACCACAAATAATTCTTCAATGACTAACTTTTACAAACACAAGTAAACTATTTGTATCACCATCAGATTTGGTTTGGTTTTTTATTAACACCACACAAGAAACAAAATGACCGCTATCAGCAATGGACCTCTTAATTTTCAACGGCCAAGTAACAAGGATGACACCTGAGCTGGTCCCTCTCTCTCCTAACTTTCACAGCGTGCCAACAAGAGGACTTTGAGCCTTGACAGATTTAATGCACATCAGTACCAGTTACACAATGGGTCTTTAATGACAATAAGGCTTGAGCCTGCAACTCAACAAAAACCACCGGCTGTGAGTCCGCAACCATGACCACTAGGCTACTGCTGTCACATCAATATCAGAAAAGGGCAATGTTTTCAAAAAGCAGCTCATGAGAAAATGGCAGTCACTTTCAGCAATCGTTTGATTGTAGCAATGTGTTTAGTAAGAGAGTGAAACTGTTGATTCTCCTAACCATCAAAGGGTTCAACAAAAATGGATATAAATTTTTTTTCACCCTCCAAATTTTAAAAAGTCTGATATTGACATTTTTGATAGGAATAAAAAAAAAAAAAGGATAAAAAATTTCAAGGGAAATTTATTCCCCATAATTATGATCAATTGCTCAAAATATTTAATATTATTATTATTATTTATTTATTTTAGTACAATCAAAAGGCAACTTTTTTCTATATTTTCAAAGCTCTAATTTAATTCAAATATATATATATATATATATAAAAGAACAAATTCAATCCATATTCATTAAATAACAAAAAAAAAAAAAAAAAAAAATGACACACCAAAAAGGAGTTGTTGGATAGGAAAATTATGTACAGAATAAAAGTGATTAAGGCTTCAGAAAAATTGAATAATTTAATTCAGAGTTATATAGTTACAAAGTAACAAGCTCAATAAAGTGTTGAACCACCTCTAGCCTGGTTGCAAGCTGCCACACAACATGGCATAGAGTGATAAAACTCCCTGATGGTCTCCTGAAGTATTTTTTGCCAAATTTGCTCAAATTGTTGGGCTAGCTCATCAACATTCACAGGTAGAAGCAGTTGCCTTCCCATCACATCCCAGACATGCTCGATTGGAGAGAGATTGTGTTGGCCAAGGAAGTGTTTGACAAGTTATAAGATAGTTCATAGCAACATGTGCCGTTTGTGGTCTGGAATTATCTTGCTGAAAAATAAGGCCAGGGTACTACAAAAGGAACGATAGCAAAACAGGTCTCAGAATGTTGACGATGTACCGCTCTACTGTAAGTGTGCCTTTAATGACGACTAAAGGGGTCCAGCTATCAAGGGAAATTTCAGCTCAGACCATAATTCCTGGTTGAGAGCCTGTGTGGCGTGCAATAGTGAAAGCAGGATCGGCATCCTGCCTTGGGCATCTCCAGACACGTCTCCGATGATCGTCAGGACACAATTGGAAGCGGAATTTGTCGATAAACACTATATGTCCCCAGTCAGCATCATTCCAACCTGATCGAGCCAAGCCCCACTGTAATCTGGCTCAACAGTGTGCAGGAGTGAGTAGCAGGTGGCATAGTGGTCAGTTCGAGCATAGATTTCGCTCTATCAGCCACCTGTGAATGGTCATGGTGGACACTCGTGTGCGGGTCGCCCATCTGGTGGTTGATAACGATGAATCAGGTCTGTGACAGACAATCTCTCTGTCCTCCCAATCTGCTGAGTTCCAAGACTGACCACTACCATCATGACGCTGAAGTCTGCCATTGTCCACCCATTCTTGCCAGCCTCCTCTAATCGCTGCATCACTTCGACCCATATGATGAGCAATTCTCCGATTTGCCCAATCTACCTCTTTCAATCCAAAGATATGACCTCTTTCAAACTCTGATAGTTTCTCATGAGTTCAAATCCTGCAGTGAAACACTTTTTCAGTCATTGAAAGGTATCCTAAATCATAATGCAAAGGAAAATTTGACTATCAGATTGAGAATCGCAACTTATATACTCCTGCTGAGAGCGCAGTTCCGATGTGCTGTAACTTCCACTATTTATTAATTAAACACCAAATTTTATAATTTGCATGTTAGGTCCAAATGTCTATGAATACCAAATTTCATTGCAATCGGGCAACTCCTTCTTGGTGTTTTTTTTTTTTTTTTATTTTTAATAGAGTGTATCGCTTTTTTTTTTTTTTTTTTTTTTAACATTTATAAAATATGCATGTTGTTCTTTCAAAAAAGATATTTGTTTATATTTACTATTCTATCAAAAGATTTTTTTATATTAATTTATTATAATAATCAAGAAATATGATATAAACATTTATAACAATATGAATAAAAATTAAGAAAACAATGTTTGTAATAAAGCATGAAGAAGATTTGATTAAAAAATAATTGTTAATATGGCTTTGCACAAATCCATAGATATAATAGAAATTATTTAAACATTTTAAATGCAATGTAAATTATTTAAAAAAATTGCTACTCAAATGCTCCAGATAACAGAATAAGAGAAAGATGTCTAGGATCTACCTTAATCTTTAAAAAAAATTAAGAGTGATTTAGAAAAAACATTTTTCCTATAACAATAAAGTGAAATTTTCAAAATAAAATAAGAAATGTTGTTTTGTTTCCTAGTGTTAAGATCATGATAAATAACAAGAAAACTTACAATAACACGTGATGTATAAGCACTGTTTATAGATATTCCCGTCACCAGTAAGTCAGCAACATTTGAAGGTAGATTCTGATATTTAGGCATATCTAAGTGATGAGTTCCTGAAATTTTCAAACTATTTTGAAAATATAGAATGAAATAAGTAGATAAATTACACATATTATGACTGATATAAATACTTTACTTTAATAAAACTGCTAATCTTTGTAATCAATATAATTAAAATAGTGTATTTTAAAATTTTGCAGTTAAATATTTACAGAGCTATACAATTGTAAAAAGATTGAATTTTGAGCTTTCTCTAGAAAACATGTTTTTAAAAATATTATAAGAGACATTTTTTACCTTAACATAGAAACTTTAACCTTAAAAAGAGAAATATCTCATTAAATATGCATCACCCATATAAATCTTACTCTCAATCCAAATACCAAAAATAGAAAACATTTTAAAGGAATAATAGCCAACATACTTCATTTTTGATAAATTTCACTATAACAGACATACAGCTACATCTAGTGGCAAAAATAAAACACTAATTAAATGTTCCTTCTGAAAATTCAAAAATGGCACACCAGCCACAGAATCACTTTAAACAGTGATTCATATATGACACATCTGGCTGTGAGGTAACATTTGCTGCATATGCATATATGACACATCCGTCATGTAAGAGTTAAAAAAAACAAATGTAAAAACTTACTTTTTTTATTTAAAATAGCTGTATTAGTTTAAATTCTGTAGTAGCTCCATTAGAAAACAGAAAAGAAAGGGAGGGGTAGGGGAATAATTTTACCATAAATTGTGTGGAACAATGAAGAATTTATAAATTAAATGTAATAACCCCCAAAAGTTTTTGCGTAGACGAGATAGAAAGTAACATATTAAAGATATTTCAACTTTGTTTATATTGCTGTAGTTTAAAATTATGAATATTTTCATCATATTTGTAACTAGTGTGGCAAATGTATTAAGACATATTAATGACATGGAGTATTTGTAGCAATCTGATTTCTCTAAATATAGTAAAATAATGAAAAAATGATATGCAATTTGTCACTTTCAAAATATTATTCATGCAAACCAAAACTGACAATAGAATTACTCATGAATTTATGGTGCATCTCATACATTTAAATAACACATCGATCAATAACTCCCGAGTCTAACATTGAAAACAAAATTTTTTTTTATTCATCAACATAACACCTTTTGTTAATCACCTTTTAGGGTGATACAATCGTTCCAACGCTTTTCCAAATTCCCCCCCCCCCAAAAAAAATTCCCCCCGCAAGAAATCTTTTTTGGTTACTGGTTTACAACGAGCGCCATCTCTGGGTTAGTCTCGGGAGTTATTGATTGATGTGTTACATATCCAGCAATGTAAATACAAAAATTAATAAAGGAAAAATGGTTTTGATCAATAAACTGCAATATAACACTTACCACATACGAAACATTGCACAACTGTCATACGATTTGTAGTAAGAGTGCCTGTTTTGTCAGAACAAATGGCAGTGGCATTACCCATTGTTTCACAAGCATCCAGATGTCTCACTAAATTGTTATCCTTCATCATTTTCTATAAAAACATACCATTATTTTCAAACAAGCATGATAGTGTGTGGGGGGGGCAAGCTATAAACTACACAATTACTAACTACTGTCTAAGAATTAACACAATTGTTAATCATTGAATTAAATAGATAGTTACATAAAATACCCTTTCTAAATGAAGTGAAACAGAAATTCAACATGAATGAAAAATTATGAACCTTTCGTAATTTTCATTAACTTTTATTTAATAAATCAAATATAACAACAAATACGATGTGAAATTCTTAACAAAAAATAAAAGGGGAGGTAATACAGAAATGAGCCATTTATCTCATAAGAATAATACATATAATAAATTTTCAGCATATCAAAATATTTTCTTCTGTAAATTTAGATAGTATATCTTGTGAATTTATCAAAGAATGAGCTCGTATAAATATTTATTTTCAAACAATTTTATAGCCATTAAAAATTTATTATACACTCAATTCTTTAATATTCTAACATAAATATTTTTAAATAAAACAATAAGATTTTTAATGCAAATATTTTAAGTTTAATAAATTCCACTTAAAAGGAACTTATTAGCTTAGAATAATTTTGAAGCAGAAAATAAAATACTTTAAAAAATACTTAATATAATAAAAATGTTAAAATAATACAATAATTTAACAAATCATTCAATAAAATGATTGTTTTCATAGAAAAGTAATAAGGTTTCACCCAGGTTAGTGTAATATATACAGCAAAACATTGACAAATTGGATTAATTGGAATCAGAGACAATGGAAGAATGAAAAAATGAAATAAAAAAAACAGAGAAAATCTTATTTATATTGAAAAAATAAAGCACCAACCCTATTTATATAAGAGAAAGTCTACTTTGTAGGAAAATAAACAAATGCTAGCTTCTGCCGAGTATGATTTGTATAAAGTTTGCTAGCCATACGATTGCACATCTGCTTCGGTATAAGAAGCTCAATTGGTGTAGTCTCTGCCTGATGTTCAGAATAGGCCATTCAAATGTTCCAAATGGGATGCTGCTTCAGAATGACTTATAACAGTTATCTGATGGCTATTGGTCATGTTATTCTCATCAGTACCTTCTTCATTTTCAGCTTCTGAAGATGAGCACAAAGCAAATATTTCTTTATTTGTTAGTGCACCATTACATTCGTTATTATACACTTCTAACAAATTGCTCATGTTATTGACGTCAACATTTGAGTAACCATCAATTTTTTTTAACATATCCATAAAATATTCAAGCCTAATTTCATTCAGTTTTTATATTCTCACTTATTTCTCCTTTTTCTATCATGTAATCTGGAAAATCACACACTCTAAGCATAACTTCTTCCATGGTTTTCTTTATCACTGATAATAAAAGGAGTCATTTAAGTTTTATTGACAGAATTAACTTGTGAAGTCCCCCAATCATTTTCCTTTCATACATTTATAATCATAAAAAGATTTCAGCACAGTCAACCCCCCAACCACCAAAAAAAAAAAATGCACTGATGAAACAAATAAATGTAATCACGGAAATTTGCAGAATGTACCTCAAATTTAAAAAAAATAATAATTGTGCAGACTGATCTGATTTATCCGAAGATCTGTGTTAACCAGGTCTGATTTATTAATGTTTCTACCTCAGATAAAAGTTAACATTTCATAATTGTACATAATTGTCATAACACTTAAAATATAAATGAAGAGAAAACTTGTATATGAATTTAAAAATCTACAATCAATTATCTGTATTTATCATTTGATTCCTTTCATACCAATTTTGAAAAAATATATAACCTTCCCTTTCTTATTCATTTGAAAGTGATAATAAAGTACTTTTTTAAAAAAAGAACCGATTCTTAACTATAAAAGCTGTATGAAAAAAAAATCCCATCCATTTACTATAATTTAACTTTAAATAGTATTCAGCTCACAATTCTTGCTACTGAAAATCATGTAATTAAAAATAATTAAATGGTTAAATTTTTTCACTTTTACTTAACTATTAACTTTAAGTTCTAATTTCTTTGCAACAAATAATTTTTAAGTTACAATGCATATTGATAGATAGCAATACAATAAATTTTAAAAAAAAACTACACATGAAAGATATTAGCTTAAATACAGGGTAGCCATAAAAGAATGTTATAGTTATATAAACCTCCAGCTGCTTATTTGCTCAACCAATCAACTGGAAATTTCAGGTAGGTAACTTGAACGTATATGATCAAGATTGTGATGATTTAAAACATTATAGTTCTCACAGTTACAGTTGCAGAGAAAATATTCAAATGGTTACACCCTTTTTTTTTTTTTTTTCTTTATATAATCAGCATCATGATCAGTAAACACATGGAGTTGGAACATACATGTTCGACAAAAATTGCAGATGTAAAACATTTGCAAAGAAGAGCACTATGAAGGACCAATGACATCAAAGAAGTAGAGAGGGAAAAACCTTTCATTGAAATTACAAATTTTCAACATGTCAACCTCTGCATAAGATATTGCATTGCATGCAGGGGATTGTCCACAACAACGATGAACGTAACATCTCAGGAAGAATATGTATAACTTCCATGTTTTATGGCATCTTTCAATTCTGATACATCTCATGGATTTGATGAGTACACCATAGATTTCAGATAATCCTAGAACCAAAAACTCCAACAAAGGGTGATCTAGGAACCGCAGAGGCCATAAAAATGCAAAGTTATAAGAGATTATCACCAAATTGCTGCTGCAGTATTTGTCAAACACAAGTTGTTAAGTGAAGAGGAGTACCATCTTGCATCTATATAATGTCATTAATGACATTTCACTGCTGCAATTCTGGAATTATATAGTTCTGCAACATTGTTGAATACTGAGAACTTGTGATGGAGTTTGTTTTCACACTTGTGAAAGTGACCTCTTCAAAGAAGTATAGACCAAGAATGAATGTGTTTGAGATGCTGCACCATGCAGTCAATTTAGCTTTGTGTAAAAGCATTGGCGCCACCACTTTGCAATTGCGAGGATTGCCACCACTTGTGAGGATTTTTGTCAGTCCAGTGAATACAATTCTAGAAGTTTATATTCCCAGTTAAGGAAAAATGAGCTTCCTCTGTCCATAATATTCGCAGTGACAACCTATTATTTTCATCACAATCGCAAAGTCAACACACTGTTGCTCCTCACCAGGTTGACAACATCTGGATGTATTGGAATCAATAAGGAAACATCAACAAAACAGAGTGTTGAACTTTAAGACTGTGATTTTCGGTACATCCAAATTGCGGGCAACACTTCTTCAGTACACAATGGACTTACAGTAATCATATCTGCACAACTGCACTTCCGCAACAACTTCAACAGAAACAGGTCATTGTCCAGATTGCAGTTCTTTACATGCACATCTGTCTTCAAATTTACAGTATCCCATACAGTTTTTACAGAATATGGGCCTTATATTAACTTATGATTCAGTCAATACACTCACATACCTTCGGTAGCTTTTCCCCATTCAAATAAAACAGCTATATCAAATCGCCTCATTGTTTTCAGTGAGCATCATCTTGTTGATGTGTTCAAATAGCTGATTGAAGAAATAATCTTCCTGCACTAATTATTAAAGGTTTTCCACAAGCAATGCTTTGCACATGGTGTTCCGAGATGGGTGCTTCTACCGTCTGTCCCTGTGAATTATGCAAAGTGTGTAGATGTACTGCTCCGCATTGTCATTGGTCCTTTACAATGTTCTTCCTTGCAAGTTTTTCATGCTGGCAAATTTTGTCATTTTGGCATCCTTCCAACACCAAGTATGATTTTAAATCTGTTGATCAATTTCAGCACCCAAAAAAAAATGGGTATTGCTCTTTAAAAATTTCATTTTTTTTTTTTTTTTTTTTTTTTTCATTGTAACTATGAGGGATTTATTGTTTTAAATCATCACAAACTTGAGTACACACCTTTAAATAACATCTGAAAATTCCTTTTGAATGGTTGAGTGGATAGATCCCTAGGGGTTTAATATATTGGGGTTTCATATTGACCACCCTACACACATTTATCAAGTTCTTATTTTACATTATGCTTGTTATATACACACAAACATACACATAATTCATCCAATAATAATAATTTAATTCTTCATCTAAGACACAATCAATTACATCAACTGGTTTGTTATCATCATCTGGTTCACACATATCATTAATTGTATCATCTTCAGCTCCATCCATGTGACATCTTTATGAAATACTTTTCATAGGCATTTACAATCTCTTCTTTCTTCACACCATTCCAAAGCTTCTTCACACAGCTAGAAACTTTAATAATTGTTACTTCAAAATTTGCTCTATTTGTCCCACATTAGTACCTTGAAAAGTTTGTTGATACTGATGTCTAGAGATTGAAGTTGGCTTATAACGCCTTGAAGTTTGGATTTCTGATTTCTTTTCATCAATTTCTTTGTTTTATCCATAAATGTTGTCTGAATTGATCTAGTACCAGCATAGATGGTTTCTTAAAAAAAGGTTCTGAAGTCTCTTTCTTGAATGATTGCACTAAGGATCTATAAGCAACAAAACATGTAGTTTTGAACTAAGGTCAAATGAGGAGCATGATACCCGAGTTTATGTCCCAATCTCCTACCTTCCACACCATACCAAAATGAAAACTTTGAATTTCAAAAGATTCAAATGCATAAGCTCTACCAAATGACAGGCCTTTAAAGGTACTAAGATTTGAACAAATGATTCGACTGAAATAACACTGGAGCTAGATAACAAGATCTTCCCAAGTCTCTTAATCCAAACCTTTATGCCACCTTAATCATATAGTCCTTTACATTAACATGCACAAGAACTCCTACCATTTTCTCCTTCAAAAATGTTTTCCTTTTGAAAAATGATCATGGACATGAGTCACTGGAAGGATTGGTTTGGTTTTATTAATGTTGCACTGAAGCAACACAAAGGATTTTAGCGACAGACTTTGTAATTTTGATCCTCCGTCGAATGTTGAGGATGACACCTGAGTTGGCAATCCCCTCTCTTAACTTCCACACCATGCCTACGAGATGACTTTGAGTCTCAAAAAATTTTAATGTGCATCTACCTGGCTACACAGTGGATCTTTAGTAGCATCAAGGCTCGAATCCACGACTCGATGAAAACCACTAGCAGAGAGTCCACAACCATGACCATTAGGTGGCTTTGTTTGAAGGAGTATTAATGGTTTAAGTACTGTTAGCCTTATTTGTCATGATAAAGTTCAAAAATTAGTATTTTGGACATAGATGTCACAAGAATGAAACTTAAGAACTTTTTCCTCACAGGAATTTTAGAATCTCTTCCTCTGAAGAAAGCTTAATTCTGTCCAAAAATTTAAAACATGCCTTTTCATAAAATTGAAGCACCGCATAGGCATGATTTTAAAATAATTTGTTCCTCTTGCTTCTTGTACTTTCTCTAGATTTACTTATTTACTGGTAATTCCTCTTTCTTGATCCACGATCACCTTTGTTGAAACAAATGCACCCATTTGCATTTGATTTTTAACTGAGTGTTTAAATTATTTTTGTAGGTTTTATCTTTTTTTTTTGCCCCATGCTGCTGCTCTCTTCATCTTTGGCATCAATGGAGTTCATCTATTTCCTGCCATGATTGGATTCTTTTATAATCCAATCATGGCAGGTGAAGGAAGCCGTAAATCTCTTGATGCAGCTGTACTACCATCCTCTTCAGCAAACCTGATCATATTCAGATAGAAACATTCATGATAAGGAATAATTATTTCATTCTTGGGTATTTTATGCTTGTAGAAAAAAATAAGCAGAATATATAAATAAATTAAAATAACTGAAGACTACACTTAAGAACATGTTTCAGTGAGCATGAATATGTACCTCTTTTGTGCAAAAGATTGTAGTTCAGGTAAGCAATCACTTTATATGTACATCATTGCTTAGAAAATGCAAACTTCATCTTCAATAGGTCACTTGATTCAATGGGTGTTGGCCTTTGGTTTCAAGTAATAACAATTTAATCAATTTGTAAATCTTTAGTATGTCCCTGAAGTTTTCAATTATTGTTGGCACTGAAGTAAGGTGCTCATCTACAGAATGAGAGTTCCTGGGTTCAAAACCCAAAGATAGCAACATTAAAAATTCATGTAAAAGTTTTGTTGAATTGTTCGCTGTTTTCCTCATAATTTTTAAAATCTTACAGAGGATTCTTAACATTTCCAGAGCAGTGTTCTAGAATATTCTCTACTGTAATATATAAAAAAACTACGTATTCTCAGTCTCGGAGAGTTCTCAGCCAAGTGCAGCTGCTCACAATTCGTTAATGAGCCACATAATTTTGGATATCTATTGTGCCTTCAATTAAACCAGCAAAGACATCTATATGATAATACTATCGACAAAAAGACAAGAAACACTCCCATTTTCAGGATACAATGTTCAACAAAAAGGGATCATTTATACACATTAAAAAACAGTAAATCGTCTTACAATTCATTCTCACATAAATAAATTATTACTAAAGATGAGTTGCTTCATGTTAAAAGAGTTTACTTCATTTTTATAAAATATCAAATTTTTGTGATAATCAAAGTTTAATCGAAAATTATGAGATACTTGTATAATAGTTGATAACAGTCCACTTTAAAAATCAACAATGAAAACTTTTTTAGCAATATTTTATCTAAAATAATTTTTTGATTTTCAATAGCATTTTTTGAAGTTTTGATAGTATTTTGTTCTGCATTCAGCTGAAAGAAGGCCTGCAATGCAATCAGTTTATTTTGAAAACAGTTAAAGTTATGAATATTTCAGTAATCCCTGAAATATATCTGTAAGAAATAGTTTTCTTATAACATAGTTCTGAATAATGCAATAAAATTATAAATCTGGTAAAACATTTTTAGAAAGAAAAACTAAAGTTTACCTTAACTGAATATGCAAGAGCGAGAGTGACAGCTAATGGAAGACCTTCGGGAACAGCGACAACCAACACTGTGACACCGATGATGATAAATTTTACGAGATAATTCATATAAAAAGGACTCCAAGGACGAGGCTCAATGACAAAAAATTTCACAGCGAAACGAATACCAAGAATGATAACAGTTAACACAGCTATAGTTGAACCTGGAAAAGAGAGCATATAATACGGCTTTAAGCTTAAGTAATATGGTTTCCCCACCCATCCAAAAAGAAAATTGTACCCTACTAATTTTCTAACTCAAACATACTAATATTTGAAAAATATTAGAAAAAAATTATTTAAATTTTTGGAGATTTGTAACAATATCCATCGATTCTAGTTTCTTAAAAATGTACAAATTTAAATTTGTTACAGATTGAAAGCTATAACAACCATTTCTTCAAGAAATTCACTCCATATTTTATTGGACATACATATATCTTAGAGCAAAAAAAACATGAAAAGAAATCTTTTACAAAAGTAAAATATTTGCTACTATTAAATTTTTCAACACGCCTGAAAAAGTAAACTAAACAAAGGAAAGCAACTCTTACTGATATTTTGACGAACTACTGAGAGGAATCACAATTTTAAAGAAGAAATGTTATTTAAGATAAACCTTAAAATTATTCCTAGAATATTAACATAATGGTTCGAATCCAAGAAAAGAGTTAGCTTTTAAATCCTTCATTGTGCTGTTACTGAACATTTTTGGAAATATGACCAAAATTTTACTTTAATTGTCCATTAAAAACTAACATTTAAAAAATTACAGTTGAAACCTTAGTAAATAAAATGCAAATTAATAAAAGGAGCTTACAATGAAAATGAATACATTTCAGTAGTAACAGTATACACATATTTATGAATGAAACAATGAGCAAAAAAAAAAAAAAAAAGAGGGTAGGATCAAAGGGCAAATTACTATTAGTTTAGTATGGGAAATATGAGAGAAAACTTGTAGGATTACAAACTTTATAATATTTTAAATATTAATTATCATGGAATTAATCTCAACTATAGTTAAGATTTTAAACAATGAATATATATAAAATTGAAAAATGCATGCTGAGGTACCAGCATATCCTATTTGTATTGCTAGTTTGGTCAGTTTTGCTTGCAAAACAGATTGTTCTTTTCTGGGGTTACTCTCTTGCTTTGCAGGAACAATCTCAACAGCATCCTTATTGTTGGCTTTCCCTGAAGAATCGTTTAGCAAGTGGGAGTTGCCAGAAACAATGACTTCTTCATCTAGAATTTTTTTTTTTAAAAAAAAATTACAATCTATAAATTATGTAATACAACAAATCCAAGACAATACTGATACAATAAATACCTGATTAATAGATAAATAAGGAATTGTCAAAAAGAAAAGCATTCATTCTTATAGAAAAAATTTCTAGACTGTTCTGATAAAAATGAACAGAAAATTCTAATAGAAAAATACAGATTGAGCAAAAAATTAAAAATGCATTTTAAACAGATTAAACATGTTTTACAGAGAATATTTATGTCACAGCCTTTTCCATATACCATATTAAAATAATTACTTTAATTCTCAGAGGTATGTTACTAACAGAAACTATTTATTCCAGAGAGATAGAAATTTCCATAAATATTTTTCAAAAGTTATAATTATTCATATATCTGTAATTTATTAATAAATTAATTTAATTCATAAATTATTTTTAAATACTGTCAAATTAAATTTGATGAATATATTAAAATAAAATTTAATTTCATTAAATTCTTTGACTTTGTCTTATACTGTTATCACACATTTAATTTTTAGACAGATATATTTTTGATATTAAAATTATTTAATTACAATATAAATATATCTATTTTAGTATCCAAATGTACTTTCAAGATTGATTTGATCTTGATTATGGGGACAATATTTTGACTGAAATTTAGCAAAATGGATCAAGAGTGAGCCAAACCACTTTAAGTATTCTTGTAATTCCATCAGCAACTTTTTCAGAAAATGCATTTAACTCTGAACATTGGGTTTAATATTTTTATTGACACAATTTCTATTAATGATAACATATGCACAAGTAAACAATTAAATATTTACTTTTTTAAAAAAAAATTTGAAAAGAAAGAAACAATTCCAAATTTTTAGCATGTAGAAATATGAAGAAAAACTTTTAACTATGACACAGTAAGACAGGCACATTATGATAAACAAAATACAATACAAAAACATAAAAATTACCTTTTTCAATAACACAACTGTTGTAATACAAAAATTTGAATTATATAAAAGAGCAGTTAAGATAAATGTCCTTTTTGAAAAGGGAGAGAGAGAGAGAAAGAAAATAGAAAGTAATGAATTTATTGTTTTTACTGCAAATATAAAAAATAATTTTTTGTCCTGAAAGGAAGTGCACGAAGAATTGATGATTACAGATAATTAACTATTAAAGAATCCAGAAAGAGGGAAATTCAAAGTGTTGAAAGTTTATGGAGCTCATTTTCCATTTCTGTAAAATAAATAAAACTAATGACATAAAAGGCTCATTTTACAACGTGAACATAGCATGCACAAAACAATGTAAAAGGACAATTAGAAAAACAGTAACAATAAAACTAGTGCACAATATAACCAGTCATTCCTGCTATAAAAATGTTGAAATCAATTAAAATTTGTAAAACATTTATTGTCCCTCATCAGGTACTAAATTTACATGACTTATTTTCAATATCTGACATCAGATTTCACGACTGAGGGAGAGAAAAATTTGTATCAATACCTTTCCCCCTTTTTAATCAAAATTTTTTTCTAGTGATCACAACCATGTCAGTAAAATTGTCAACCATAAAACAGTAATCAAAATTATTTTTATTTCATACAGCAATCAGCTTAAATACTGTCAGAATGACAAAGCCAATTCAATAGAAGGTAAGACAATTCCAGTAGTAGGACACACAAGACCTAATCTCAGTTATAAAATTGAGAAATTTTCAAAGTTGCAACAACTTTAAAAAGATATGGGGGGGGGGGTCCTAGAGGAGAAATAAAGCAGTTTAAATGACACTTCTAACATACTTAAATTTCAAATAATTATTTTATTAATTAAATTATTTTTTATTAATTAAATTTCCTTTATTAGGAAAGGATTATAGCAGGAATGGTGGTTGGGCAGACACAAAGACATGCAAAACACGAATATTGTCATGAAGGCAGAAGGAACATGAATCACCTGAAATAGACACGGGGACGGTCAGGGGTGAACATTCCAGTGTATTCTTAGCATCATTATGCCATGCTGTTAGTGAAAATAAAATAATAGCTAAATAAGCAACAGTGGAACTGAAATAAAACTCAAGTGAATACTTTCAACAATCATGCAAGTCAGGACACCACTTGCGATGGGGGCATTAGACTATATATGTGCTAGGATTTAAATCAAAATGGGTATAAAAAAAATTCCTACACAGTTTATACATTAATAGTAAGTAAACACAATTGGTCTTCTCTGTTTTGAAATGCTGATTTTTTGGTATTAAAGTTATGTTAAAGGTATCAATAAGATAAGTAACAATAATGCATGTAATTATTAGATAATCTACTCATAAAGTGATAGTTTAATATAGAATTATAGATTCTCAGAATTCAAAACTTTTTGTTTCTGAAAACAAAATAAAGATAATTTTCAGTATCTTTTGGTGCTATGCATACAAACATGTCATATAAAAGAACTTGTTATTGATACTATAATGGTCCAAATTATACAAAAGAAAGAAATGTGAACAAATTCTGTAAGATATTTTAAGCATATATGCATCTGGGTGAGTGAATGAAAGATTTATGGTGCAAGGAGCTGTGCCATACAGTATGTATCTGTGATCTAGGCATTAGAAAAAATGGGGGGAGGGGATTATCCATTGACAAGAAGGATCGAAAACAGAAAAGAATCACTAAGGTATACCAGGACCACATTACCAGTGGTTACCAAAGACAGTATATCCAGTGGGAAAGAAAGAGATAATTAAGGTTCTTCAAGTCATGGTGCCTATATGTACTCAAAGAAAGCAAGCCTCTGAGGGGATATATGCATTTGGAGAACATAGAAATATAACCCTTCAAATTAATGAGACTAAGAAATAGACAAGCTTTTTAAATTGCTCTCTTCAATATGTATTATGGATCTTCCATGAGATCAAACTTTGCATGAAGCACTATAAGAAATTCCTAAAACTACTCTTCAAGAATAAGTGCAAGATGGAGAAATATTAGCAAATGAAACCTGTATAACATTGAAATACTAATTACATTAATGTATAATTTATTATCTTTGTCATGGTTCAAAAAATCATCAAAGGAACCAATCCATTATAGAAGATAAAAAGTTCTTTATTATTTCAGGCATTCAAGTGATGTGTAATATTCTTTATCAATTTAATGTCCCATTTTAGAGACAATTCTATTTTCAAAAGTCTATTTAAAATAAAATTAGAGCATAAGGTATTTAAAATCACATTACAACCACAAGCTTTTAAAACTATAGTTTCAGCATTCCTATAGTCTTTATATTAATTCTAAAATATTATTTAACTTTACTTATGGTACAAAAGCCAAATCAGGCTAAGCTGCATCAAACATTAAGTTAAACAGTAATCTAGAGGGGGGCAAAATAGGTTGACAATAATCAAAGTAGAAAAGAATCGCTAAAGTAGCCAGTAAAGTGTGTCATTCATATTTACCATAGACTATGAACCCCATGAAAAAGAAAAAGATCATTGAGTATTAATAGCTGCAGAGGTTACATTAACAAATCAACACATCATAGATTTATATTAACTTGTATTAAAGTATTTCCATGCCTTCCTATGTATACCAAAAAATGTCAGAATAAAATGAATGTCTTCTTTAACTGGACAAATGACAGGAAACCACCTTACAATTACTTAGAAATTAAAAATTAAATAACATATATATAAAAAAACATTAAGCATGGTAAGAAATACCATTAACAAGATGGAATATTGCTACTCTGAATTGAATGATACCATTAACACTCAGATTTAGAGCCTATGTAAGTAATAGATCATAAGTAAAATATTACACTTTGTGTCAACAGTTCCATAAATTTAGTGTTTTTACAAAATTTACATGTTATAACTTTTATTTGGAATAAGGAAATTTGACAGTGCAATGCCCCTCATCACAAGGTGGGTCGGAGTGCAAGGAAAACAAATTAAATTGCACCTATATAAATTTCAACACACAAAGTGCTATGAGCCCCAAAACCAATTGGTAGCCTTATTTACAATTGAATGTAAAATGAAAGGATCATTTGTACATATTGCGAAACCTTAAACAGTTTATTGTTACTATAATTTCTTAAAATAAAAAATATACACAATACACATTTTGTTTCTTCAAAAAAATCATGAAAAAAGTTTTGTAAACTGAATCATAAATACTGAAATTGTAACAATTTTTTTTACATCTATGTAAGCTTTTCAGCAAAGATTTATCTCATTGAATTTTATTTGGTTTCTAAATGTTAGAGTGCAAGTGTCAAATCAGACAATAAATTAATACAGCTGAAAAAACATTAGAAAATACTGTAAATAAAAGAGAAATAGAGAGGAGGGGATTTGCTTTTATTCATTAAATTGGATAGAAATATTATGAAAGATATTTCTATGCTTCTCCGCATTACAGTTTGAACATTTACAATGTTTGATGATAAGTATTGATAAGTTACCAAAATCTTTCAATGGCACTACTAAAAAATATAGCCACCATAATAACTTTGCATTGAAATGTTCCTCATAGATTGTCAGAGTATTAAATTGTCGGAAAAATTCAAGAATCGCATTAAAAGATAAACTCCAAATAATGTAATTTTTCTCCTTGTACTAAGCATGACACAAACTTGAAGTTAAAAAACTTAGAATTTATTACTTACAGATAATTATGTAATGCTAAGCAGTGCAGCAAAAAAGAAAACTTTAATTAAATATATGAAACATCTATAAAGTATCAAATTCTGAATTTATTATATTTCTACAAGAATTTTCCCATTCTAAAATTGTACACTCAAGAAAATTGTTCTTAAAAAGGGAGTAATACAAGAAGGAATATCTCTTTTATGGAAAAAAAAAAACTAAATTAAATTTTTAATGCAATATAATATAATTTATGTGATTATTTGATATACAGGAATGTATGTTAAAAAAATTGTTAATTTTAAGAAAAAAAATTCAAGTTGTACTTTATGTTTTTTAAAATGCATAAAGTTAAGTTATTTTGTTTAAGATGTACATTTATTTAACAGGAAGTCTTACACACCATAACGATTTTCAAAAAAGTTATGTTAGAAAAAATATGTTTCACTTAATTAAGATAATTTTATTAGATTTTTACAAATACAAACCTAGATGCTATTTAACGAATATTATGCATTATAGAAAATAAAATTACACACTATAAGAATAGATAGAAATTGAAACAAATAAAAACAAATTTACATGATTTTAAAACAGAATATGAAAAATAATTTTTAACTGAGAACATTTATGAATTTGAAACTGAGTTATAGGGGGTAGGGGAACTTGTTGATATGTTCGATACTCTTTGACATGTAGTGATATGTTTTAGATTTTAACAGAAACCTACTACTTTTGTTCAATATTCTTTTTGAAGATAATTCTTTGATGTTACCTCATATGAGAAAAATCCACTTGCTACAAATTTGCTCTTTTACTGCGCTGTTCCATCTATAAACCAATTCATTCCCCTCATCTCTAATCACTGCAACCGATTTGTTAGCAATTTTTTCTGAGAATATTATCTTTTTTTTCTTTCACTTGGGAACTGATGGATGTACTCTTGGTTTAGAACTTTTTAAAATTCATATTGAAAAGGAAATGATGCAATGATTTTCTCCACATATTAATGTACAAAACAATTTTTTAGATTTTGGAATAAAGAGTTTTTGTTTTGTCTGATCAAATAAGGAAATAGAATATTAAAAATACAATTTCATAAAACGGAATGTTTGAATATTTATTACAACACACATACAAAAAAAAAACTGTATATGCATCTGATGTGAAATTTTACATGATTCAAAAATTTACAGCTGTAAAATTTTAGTATTTTAAGTGCAATATTTCTTTGTCTATTATCAACTAACTCTCCAGATTTTTGCAATGCACTCAAATGAAGACAATGTACACTAACATCCAAAGCTCGTTTTCTTTGAATTAGTGGATTTTGTTACTTAAAAAAAAAAAAAAAATCTGCATTATATTAATAACAATTTGAATACAGTTTTGCAAATAATATTTTTCTTTATGGATGAGAAAAACAATATCAAATTTTTTTCTCATAAATTTTGTGACTTTTCAACTTACATATATATCCTTATATACATTGTACTGATTTAGAAGAAAATATTAATTTGTGACTCTGAAATTAAAGTTCAGTATAAAAAAAAAAAAAAAAACATTCAATCAAAAGAACAGGAAAGACTTGCATATCAACAAGAATAATAATCTCTTATCTAAACTAGATTCAATGACATAAATTTCAAATTGTAAAACAAATTTCCCTAAACTCAGATATTTTATTTTTTAAATAAAACTAAGGAAATCATAAAAGGCCACTAAGAATGTGAAAGTATTAGTTTTCCGTAAGGAAAACAACAATGAATGAAAAATATAAGTACTCAAGAAAGCAAATCTAGTAATAAATGAAGTCTTTTATTAAAAGCTGTCAGTTTAATTTAAACTGAAAGCCAACATTTCTATAAGCTAAATCTTAATTGTGAGTTCTGTGATTAACAAAATATAAAGCACTGCTGAAAAGAAAAGCAAAATTCAATAATTCTTTTATTACTACCAAGCATTTTTATATACCATACAACCAAAAGAAATAGCATATATAGATCAATGTTATGCAATGAGAAGATACAGCCAATTTCAATTTGTTTGCTAAAGTAGAAAGCTTGTTGTATATGTTCGAAGCAGAGAGTTTGGAGAGAAAAGAAATCTATGAGGGAATTTTTTTAAAAAAAATCACCTGTTGGTTCTTTCTTCTTTTTGCGTACTTTTTTGGCTTCTAATGGCATTTCATGTCAAATATGGGAGAAAAAAAAGTCAGTTAGAGGAAACATTCATTGGGAAATAAACATGACTTTAAATGAAGAAAACCAAAATCACACAGGAAGAGTGTAAAATGAAAAAAAAAAAAAATAAAATAAAAAATGTAATGGGGGAGAGTATTATTGTGCTTGGGACAAATGTGTTATGCAATAACATTACAAACAAAGGGAAAATTTTGAATTACTACAGAATACTATAAGAAAGTTAAGTTACACATTTAAAAAGAAATAAAGAATAAAAATAAATACTTTGAAAACTAATACTGTTATATTCAGTAAGAGAATAAAATAAAATTTATATTAATTGATTAAAAAAACATCAACAGACATTTGTAATAATAAAATATGAATAAATAACAAGAAAAAAAATATTAAGTGAAAAATGTACCAGAAAAATTGTCATTAGCCCAGTTTTTATGTTTGTTGCCTCCAAATAATTTATAAATTTTTACATTTGTAAAATATAGTTTCTATAAATGTAATAACTTCTTCACAAGTATTTTTTAATAACAATGGTAATTGAAAACTTTAAGCATTCTCAAAATGCCCACACAAATATAAAATCACTTATTTCTTAAAATTAAACACAACAATTATTTAATAATTACTTATACTCGATGATAAATTGGAAACATTATTTGACACAGTTTAAATCATTTATGTAAGTTATGTTTCATCCCAAACACAGTAAACAAAATTTAAAAAGAGGAAGGGTGTTGGTAAACATTTTAATGGCAATTAAAAATTAAATTATTTTAATAAATAAGCCAAAAATTACAGAAACTATATATGCATGTCCTTTTTAAAAACTTTAATATACAGAACTCTTAATTAAAAATAAATAAAAGTGATTTTTATGATTAAAATATATTCATTATGTAAAAAAAAAAAAGTATAATCCTTCAGTAAGGAAGAAATAAATGAGGCACCTTTCTTTGCTTTCTTCTTTTGCTCATCATCTTCTGTCTTTGCAGCTCCCAAAAGAGTGAAGATGATACCTGCTTGAGAGTTGACACCAACTGCAGTCACCAAGATCTTTCCACTGCCTTCCATTACATGGGTTCCTGTGATAAAAATTCTCTTAGAAAAGCTCAAAACTATTTCTGAGAGGAAACTATTTTTGTGTTCAAATTATTAAATTTGTCTTTTGGATGTAAAATATATTGCCATGTATGTATATCGAATTACATGAATATAAAGACTTTATAATTACAATATTTCTATAATATACAAAGTTAACATTTCTAAATACACCTATCTTATTAAAATAAAAAGTGAGAAGCTATCTTTACATTTCTTAATTTGTGTACATTGGAAGTCAAGCATGATAACTCCACTTGATGTGTAAATTTCCCAAACTACTTAAATTTACTTAAAAATTATTAATAAAAATAAATCTATAGAAGTAAATTTAAAATGGTTGTAAAATTAAAAAAAACCTAACAGCCAAACAAACAAATTTTATAGCTAATAATAAAACACTAAGTTTACTTTTAATAAATTGATTGTTCACTGCTACACAGTACAATGGTTTAAGTTAAAATATCTCAACAAATACAATAAATGCGTAACATACGAATAGAATTTAAAAATTTAGATGCATTAGCATTTCAGTTCAAAAGTTACATATTAATATTTTGTATTGGCTTTATAAACATGGCATACATATACTTACAAATTACAAATATAAGTTACCTGATGGCCATCAATTATTTCACAAGATTATACAGGTAATGCATGCATTTCTTTAAATTTTTTGCTTACTTAGTAGTAATGCACAGAATTCCAGAATGGTAGATGAACATTTTCCAGGAATAAATATGTGTGTACACAAAGAACCTCTTAAGTATGTATAACTGCTTACTTCTTTGAGAATATGGATTTTTTTCTTTTCTAGTTCATTATTTTTATTAATTACCTTATTATAAATTCTCTTTTTTTAATAATTGCCACAAACTTAATAAGACCAAGCATCTGATTATTCACAATGAATCCCCCACCCAATACAAAAGATTTGTTTTAATTTTAGGTTAAGCATCCTACAGTTAGTGAAAATATGTATAAAGTGATTGATTCTTTGTTTATTAACACTGCACTTAGAAACAACACGAATGCTATTTGCAACAGACCTCGCAATTTTGAATCTCAGCCAAGTAATCGACATCTCAGCTGGCATCTCCCTCTCCAAACTTTTATACTATGTCCACAGGGAGGACTTAGGCCTCATCATATTTACTGTGCATCAACTCTGCTACACAACAGGTTTTTAGTTTATCAGGGCTCGAACCTATGGCTCAACAACAACGCCAGACACAACTCCGTGACCTTGACCACTAAACTATTGCAATTATGTGTAAAGTCAAAGAATGAAAATTTAATTGCTCAAAACAGATAGTCTGAACCTAAAAATTCAAAATCAATTACATTTTGGGGCTCAAAATTTTTACATGGATAAGGAAGTTTGGAGTGCCATCTCAAATGTCATATTTGTTACTTCACCATGGTTTAAAATAATGAAGTCTATCAACAATTGCCCATTTGCAGCTTCTAAGCGCAACATTAATAAATTATAAATAAAAAATAAATTATTAAACCATAGGAATATAGAAATGATTTTTAATTATATTGCACTCATAATATAATTATGCTTTGTATATATATTAATTTGCACATTTTTTAACATCAAGGAGTATGGTAGATTTTTGTAAATGAGTTAAATAGGTCCCATTCCACAAAGTGGCTAGTTTGTTAGCAATCTTAGGGTTACAAGCTTATAGATGTTTCAATGGCAAATACTTATAAAAAAAAATAAACTTTAAGCCCTTATTCACTGTTAATCTTTTTTTTTTTTTATCTTGAAATAATTTTTTTATGCATAGAAAGAACTTGAATGTTAATAAAACTAAAAATGCAAACTTAGAAAAATTATATTTATATTATAATAAAATTTTACACCGAATTTTATAATTTTTGAAATTTTTAGTTTATTTTTTGAAGCAACTTGGTAAAATACATGAAATTTTTTCATAAGTAATATGAAATATATTATTCAAGTTCAAATATTTTTTGTACTCTTTTCAGTTACAATAAAAATATTTTGACTTGAATAACTCATTTCATTTAGAATACATTAACTCAATCAACAATGTAGATTTTAATTGATTTAATCATTATAATCATTTACAGCTCAATACTTTAGTTATTTGAAACAGAAAAAAAATTTTGCTTGATTATAATAGTGAAAAATTAAGGTAATGAAAAAAATCCAAGACACCATTTCAGAATATTTTACCTGAAAGTAAAATAGGATCAATACTCTCCCCTTTCTTAACATGGTCCGATTCACCTGTTAGTGAACTTTCATCCACTTTTAGGTCATTGCTTTGGATGATGAGACCATCAGCAGGAAGGAGGTCACCTGAAGAAAAATATTTCTGTTAAATAGTACATTTCAGATACAGAAATACTTGCAAACAGAATATTCAACAAGATGGAAAATGCAGAGCAATTTTTACAAAAATATAAAGTTTGGGATGTAAAAAAGAAGTACTCACCATACTTGACCTGACAAATGTCCCCCACTACAATGTCTCCCACAGGGATTTGTGACACCTCCCCACCTCGAATAACAGAAAACTTGTGTTCATGCTCAATGCGGTTCTGCAAACCTCGGAACTGGCGCTCTTTTGTGTAGTCGTTGAACGCAGTCACCAGCACAACAATGATGACGCTGACCAGGATAGCCACACCTTCGATCCAACCGGCATCTGCTTCACTGTCATCATGACCACCTGCACCAAATATTAGATTTGTTCTATTCTTCGTTTTCAAAACATTAAAATTTTCAATTTTTTTTTTTTTTTTAAATGTTTGATCTTACATTATTCCATGATATATTCTATTTTGTATTTTTATCAGAATAACTTTCTATGATATTCAAAATAACAATATTTGTTGGTTAATTATTTTAATTAACCAACATATGTTTTAAAAATATTAACATAATATTAATTCTACAAATACAGACAACATAATCTTATTAATTACCATACCAAATTTCATTTCACATTATTTTATAAATTTAATTATATTGTTTATACCACTTCATTTTGCATACATTTGCCCCTTTGAATTCCTCATTTCAATTTGCCCCTGATTTCAAATTCACATTAAAAGATGCATTGCTAAACTGTTGCATATACATGATGGAATTTTTGTAATGCATTAAAAAGATGCTCAATAACACAATTTTAAGAAGTAAATTTTCTGATGAAATTCAGTAGCTCTTAAAAGGCAAAATCACCTAATGTCAAACAGCTTGAATTACATTTTCTGGCAGTCATAACTTTTATGTAAACTTATGGCATTAAAACATTTTATCATACTTTGTCTTTAAAATTTAGAAACATTCCATCAAAATGTAGTTTTTCCTTTAACATGCTTAATTAAAAACCCATTTTGCATAACAAATTTTATATCAGGAAAAAGTGGACAGTGAGAAATTATAGTAGGATAAAATATGTTGTTCTCTGTAGAATAATGAAAATAATATTCAAGCTTGAAAAAGCTCAGAATTTGGGTCTTATTTGTTATGCGAAGACCAATTAAAATTGCTTAGCAAAGGAAGTAGTCACCTAGTTCCAAGTCAGCCGGTGGCTTGTAAAATGCAAGTCCCAGAGATACCAGAGCCGCTATTTCCAAGATGATGAGAGTTACATCCTGCAGAGCTTCCCACACCAACTCCAGGAAAGTTTTTGGAGGCTTAGGTGGAATGATGTTCGCACCAAATGTCTTCTGGCGATGCTCTAAATCTGCCGCAGAACCACTCAATCCTGCATATGCAAAATCAATCATGACACATTTTTTTTTGGTTGATAACACATTTTTAAGCATTAGGTAATGAATCTAGAAATTATGTAATAGTAATGGATAAACACAGAGAGCACAAAAATATCAGTGCAGGTATTGATTCTCAAAAGACTTGTAATGTTTCTCAACTTTTCTGTATGTGTTTGATTTTTATATCAGCACAAAAAGATAGCCCACATATAACTTTATATAAATTAATCGATAGGTGATACCAAACATGAGCAGGCAGTAATTATTACTCAACATCTCCAGAAACATGCATTTTAAAATAAAGCTATATTCTGTAAGCCAAAAGTTTCTTAGAACTAGCCATCACAATATTGCAAAACAAGAAATAATAAGTGAAATTTTTTCATTAATTTAAATGTTTAGAACATAAATAAACAACATAGAATGATAAATAATACATAAATGCAAAGGGAAATTTTTTTTCACAAATGTTTGATATAACTTCCTTTAGTTACACGTATAACATCGATTCAATACGTAAGTTCCTGACAAACATGTTATAAAATACAAATGGTAATTTATTGTACAACAGCAGAAATTCGTTATTAAAGTTCGCAAATTTATGGGTAATGGTGGCACATACATTTTATCTTTTACAAACTCAAGAAGGAAGAAATTGCATGAGGTTATAGGTGGCAAACTATGTAATATCAAGTCATCTGGTCCATTGTGACCGATCCAACTACGAGGTAGCTCCATGAAAGCTTTCATGAAGAACACACGAGGGCCATCTACTTTTCACAATATAAAGTTTCCACAGTTTTCCTTTGCATTCATGTATTATTCTGTGTCATTTATTTGAAAAAACGTTATTTTGAAATTGGAAGATTCATTTTGAATAACTCTGTATTATTCGCGTTTCAGATGAAAAGGAAGATAAAATTTGATTTTCTGACTTCGTTTTAAATTTAATTAAAGTTTTATGTCAATATCAATTTTCAATTCAAAATAAACAGAAATTCTCTATGCTTAGTTTTTACAAGAACTATTTGTTCACAATTTCTTTCAAAAATTTCCCAAGAAACTATAATTACATTACTATAAAATGCAATACAATAAAACTATGGATAGAAAATTGTCTTTACCGTCAGTGGGTGATGTGTAGAGTTTCTTGCAGATTTCCTGGGCTCCACCGTACTCTTCCCTGATCTTGTGGACGGCGTCTCGGCCCCGGTACTCCATCAGCTCCCGGAGCTCCTTCAAGGACACCCCGTAGCGGGCGGGACGACCCTCGACCGTGTCCATGGCTACAAACGTCAATTATAATGTTAAATCTCTTAGATTCAATTTCTAAAATTACTAACGAAATGTTTCGTAAACTTACGTTAACTTTTTTTTTTTAGCAACATACCGGCACAACACTTTTTATGTTGCGATCCAGCTCGAATTTCAGTCGTGGCCGTTCAATAAAAAAATTAATCAACCGCAACAAACCAGAGGTCAATCTGAATTCATTCAGACTATACATTCACAGTTGAAAAGTTGCTGCTGCTCGTGTATATAGTTGGTTATATATTCATAGCTATGCTTTGAACTATTGATATTAATCGAACCATTGCTGAATAAGAAGAACAATAATTGATAGAATTAAATACCAACAAAGATCACCATCAATGTAAGACTTCCCGTCAGTGTCTCTTAAGCAGTTATTTTAGGACACTAAAACATGAAATTGCATTTCAGAGAACAAATTTCAACCTGTACATTAAAGCTTGTAATTCGATAGTTCTTGGAACAATTTACATTCTAATTATTATCTAAATATACTCGAACTTGTTTTTCTTTTTTTTAGAATAAATTTAATTTCACTATTTACAAATTTACGGCATTAATTTTTCTTCTTCAAATTAGCAACAAATTTATTTTGAAATGGTATATAAATATTTTCATTACATAAAACAGTTCATGTAACGCAAAACTGAAAAATATGAAACTTTTAAAAATTGTAAGCAATTTTGGCCATCACTGTAACTCAACAACGATTCATTAGAGCTGCAGCCGCTGAAAATTTCACCAATTATGTTCTCCAGTTCAAAACTCGATGAAGGTAGCCTGAATATATTTCGAAAAAGGCCGTTGATGTCACCTAATAAGTGTATTTTAAGAGTTTCTTGAAGTTATCTTTCTTTCACACTTATTCCTCTAAAACTAGTTTATCTAAAACTGGTTTGAGTCATTTAAGAATAATGAAGAAAATAACTCACCAGAGGATGTCACTCAGCTGAGATTCATTTTCTGGAATTCCCTCATACTGTGGAATCTACGAAGAGAAAAACCAATTTCAAAACACAAACATCCAACTCATTCACATACTACTTGCGAGAGATATCTTTGTATCATTCCTTTTTTCAGGTGGCGTTCAATATATTGTAAGAGCAAGAACTTTATAATTTAACTACCATTAAGATGATTAATTTATCTATAATCAAATAATAAGATTAAATGTAAAAAAAAAAAAAAAAAAAAAATAAAAAAAATTTTAAAATAATGAAAAAAAAAAAAAAAAGAAAAAAAAAAAAAAAAAAAAACTACGTAAGAATGATTTTAAGCTATCGAAATGAAATATAACTGGAATAAATGAAAATAAAAAGAATTACAGAAAAAAGATTTAAATAGGGCAAAATAACTCGAAATAAAGCCGGCTTATTCGTATATTGAGATTTGTTGATAACTAGAGATGGTGATCATACAAACAATATCTGTTCTTTAAAATATGTTCATCTAAAAGAAGCGAGAATACTCGAATCAATGTTCCTCCAGAAACTTGTTCTTTGCAATTCCGAACTATTCAGAGTTGTTTCGACAAATAGCGCTCTTCAGTTTATGTACAATTATTTAATACCCCCTCCCAGTTCTCTTTTCCTATGTTCAGCGTTCCCAGTTATTTTCTTAACTATTTAATCTGTTCAATGATCTTTGATGTTTTTTCCCTCTTACTATTCATTCACATACGCAATGATACTTTTTTCACTTACACTATTCGCTGGAATTTAAAAAGATTTCTCTTTCACTGTCGAACTATCCTTTAAAATGAGAAAACATTCCCCCCCCTCCTATAAAATTTAATGATACTGAAGAAAAGCAATTATATTTCAGACAAAGAATTTAAGTGACAGTAAACGCCAACAGGTTTATTAAAACGAAACAGTTACGATACACTAAAATTATATTTCTCAATTCGTTAGTAATAAACTGATAATCCAGAACAGTAATTCTAGAGACAAGGAAATTTAAATCAGACTAGGAAATTTTTAAAACACGTGTTTCTTACAATTTTCTTCTAAAAAAATTAGTTCTTTTTTTAAACATAATCCTTTCAAGCTAAGCAGTTTTTATTGATTGAATAATTAAGATGTTGAAATATGTTTAAAAGCATGCTAAAAATTTTAATTTTTCAAATAATTCCAAACAAAATTAAGTTCATCAATCGATTTATAATCCTAATAGAACCAAAACTGAATTTCTTCTAATCAATCGTACTTTTAATTTATATAGTAAATTTTAAATTTACGAGCTAATTTTAAGCAGATTTCCCGCATTCTAATTCTAAAATTGCTTTCATAATGTGTATTATGCATGGATATTTTGAATTACTCCTCAGGTATTTTAGTACCTTTAATGCTGTGTGTGTGTGTGTGTGTGGCTGGGTTCCATATTTTCATTTATTTTTTCTTTCATTTTTACATTTCTTTCTGGATTTTTGTCTTTTTAAATATTTTAAATTATTATTTCTTAAATTTTTCAGTACACACACACACACACATATATATATATATATACACATAAATTTGTGAGTTTTATAAATATAAGCAAAATGTCTCCATATATACATTGGAGAATAGAAAAACAAAAATGTCTCTAATATCTTTAGATTAATGTAAAGAAGGGTTCTAAATTTCATGTTAAGCAAATTTCCGTTAAATTTAAATTTGTGCACAACGACGTGCAGAAAAAAAGATTCCAGGCCATTAAACTCCAAGCTTGCATAACATTTTGCATAAAAACATTTATAGAATTTTCATTATTCTTATGTTTACTATTAAACTGCACTGCTCGCAAGATTTTTTCATACATCTAAAATTTCTACATAAAATTATATTAACAACATAGTACTTGTAGCATTCAACAATATTACACGTAATTCCCACCTACTAACCTAAAAAATCGTAGAAAATCATTTAAACAATAAATCCACAAGATTTTGAAATTCGTCATTACAAAGAAAAGCAAAACCTCTTCGTACACAATAAAATTCAAGAAAAACGTAATTGCATAGTGAAAATTTTCAATTAAATTTAATATATCTTACTCTACATGATGTTAATTAGATGACGTGAGAAAAAAACTTTGCAATCCAAGTTTTCATAATCCAGCAAAAATTAGAAGTATTTCAGTTGATGTTTTAATGAGAACATTGATATTTTTCAGTTACATTACATGCTTTTTTAAAATGCATGTCTTATGTTGTTTTCGTACTTCTAATATTTATGATTTTTAGTGCTCGAAAAAACGTTGCGTGCAGCAGCATACAACTTGAAACTGTAATACAGACATTTGAGCAACTGTAAACTACATGCTTTGCTGAGTTCACCACTATGTTTTAACTGTAAATCAAGAGAAATGTAATTTAATAAACTTAACATTGAAAATATTAAGGCATTTAACTTCTCAATAAGCTATATGACATTTGCTATTTATTGAAAATTCATAATTAAATTCATCTCTTTTTCTTCTCAGTTTTTTTTATTCAAAATCATTTTCAATAAGTTTTAACTTTTTTAAAGTATATATTTCTATAAGCAAAGCTTTAATGTGAAAAGTTAATGAATAATTAAAATTAAAAAAAAGTTGGTACGTCAATTAATCAATATTAAATGCCGCTACAGAGAGCCACTCCTTTAAATCATTTCCGGCAAAGCTTCTTTGTATATACAAGAGTTCGTGACAATTCATGGAATAAATAAGAGATACACTTAAGCACACAATCAGCCTCAACTAAAGTGATAAAAACACATTACGTACATGTCTGGAGGCTAACGAGAAGGATGGGAATGATTTTAGCGCTTTCTTGGTAAAAAAAGCTAGGTCATTGCAGTTTTAAAATCACCCCTTTTCTTGGTGCTTTTACTCTCATTCATTGTTGGGATGCAAGAATTCCGTTGTTTGGACTTATTTCCGCATAAGTAATGAACATTCTTGCGAAGCTTCATTTTTCATTTGACACCAATAACTTCTGTTCACAATTTCCAATTTAAAACTACATAAAAATTTTAAGTTTCTAGCTATAAAACTATAATCCGAAAAATGGGAAATCTTTGACAATGCACCTGGAACTACAATTCCTCAGCCAAGCGATGCATCTGATGTAATAAGTAGATGTTTTCAGTGACAGTTCTGTGGTTAACGTTAAAAATTATTGCAACAGTAGATAATTTTAATAATATGGCTTTATGCAAGCGGAAAAACATTAAAGAAATTATTGACAAATTATTTCAAACCACTTCCCATAGTGAAAACATGGGCTGCCGAGATTATGCTTTAAATTCCAATATGTTTTACGATGGAAACAGATTTCAAATTTTATATTTAATATTATATAATGTGCATATAGTATATATATATATATATATATATATATATATATATATATATATATATATATATATATATATATATATATAATGATTTAACTTTAATTCAATAATTTCACTTAATAATAATTTAATTGTATATTCTAACCCATTCTTTAATTCAAAAGTAAAGAGTTCATTCTTTTTCCTGGATCACCTTCCAAATTTATCCTTTTAATTATTAGATCATGCGCTCATAAACTTTGTTTAATCCTTTTTTCCCACGATCGTAAATTTGACAAAATAATCCCTTCAGACTCCTTGTCTATTATGATATTTCTCCAGAATCCCTAATTCCATACCACGTGTTCCACGACATTTCTTATGAATTTCCCTATTATATAATGGGATACTTTGAAATTAGAGCACTCTTTTATCGTCTTGCCATTGTAACACGCACTGCGGTTAAACCGATCAAAAGTTTCTTGTTTCTTCGGCCATGAACAGTTAATAAAGAAAGTTGAACTGGATTGTGACTTGCATTCTTCATCAATTAAATTTTGTTTACCATATATATATATATATATATATATATATATATATATATATATATATAGTATTATGCATTATATTGTTACATAATATGCATTTGAGAACAGTTCGGCTAAAAGAACAGAAATTGTCACCCCTAATTTCCACGATGCACACACACATATTTTTATAGAAAGAGAAGCGAAAGAATTAATTCGTGTCACGATTAGATTCAACACATATCCGGTCATAAACTATAACTTAAATTCAATCTCATCACAAATATGCACAACTGAATCATAATGCCTTTTCCTAGTTTTATGTTTCAGAAGTAAGCAAACACACTTTCAATTTTAATTCTTTTGATGATTTTAAGTAAATGCTTGTAATCGAACATTACTTGAATGTTTAATATTCCTTTACAGACTGAAATACAAAGATTTCCTTTCGCTGCTCCCCATATGTAAAAAAGAAATATTAAGATTGTATTTTAAATATATTCTTTTCGGCAATCATGAATTTTTTCCAAAGTTTTTCCTTATTCAAAAAAGAAAGAGAAAAAAAAAAATCACACTTTCCGTAGACACCAGATGAGTTTTTTTAAATGCTTCCTCTCATTCGCCTTATGAGCAGGAGAAAGGCATAAAGAGAAGAAAAAAAATTTAAAAATAAATAAATTAACATTTACATTTCGTTGAAAATTAAATAAGAAAAGAAGCGACAGAAGAAAAAATTTCGAGCCAAGAAATGTTAATTAAATTAAAATAATCGATATTAATAACATTTCCAGAAGTAAAAAAATTCTGGAGAGGGCATATTTTACAATTAGGTAGTTTTGAAATTAAACGAATAGTTATGGATATTGAGAGGGGGGAAAGGCAAATGAAAAGATTGATTGATATAGTTTACTAACGTCGCAATTGGAAGCAACACGAAGGCGACGGACAAAGTCATTTTGAATTTCGGTCAAGTGATGAGGAAGACACCTGACCTCGAATCTCCTAACTTCCACACAATGCCGACGTGAAGACTTGGGAGTTTCGACAGACTCAAAGAGCATCAGTCGCAGTACACGACGTGCTTTTAGAAGCATTACGACTCGAACTTACAACTCGACGAAAACAACGCCGGTCATTAGTTTCTGACCATGTCCACAAGCGGTCGCACGAACAAAAGGGGAAAAACATTAATTGATATAACTTTAACATAATAATAATTATATTTCATTGATTTTTAAAACAAATAGCTCCTTTTTTCAAAGATTTTTAATGCATTGATCTATGCAGAACTAATCAATTTCAATTGCTACCCCCGTGAAAGTTGTTTTTCCACCAAAACGCGATCTCCTTCAAACTGATCCAGAAACGATCTCTGCAATTTATACAATATGACGTATCGAAGAAATCTTTACTTATTAAATATTATATTAATCGAAAGGTGAGGGATCTAATAAGATCGCCTGCAAGACATTTCAGTTAAATGTACCTAAAAATGATTAAAATTCAATTCTAATCTGACACTAATAGAAAGAAACGAAAAAAAGAGAAAGAAACGAGAGTGTTTTGTCCTCTGAAGGAAGGGATCAGAATCTGGACTTGAAATTTACCATTTTAGCTGTCACTCTCTGTCATTTTGTTAATAAGTTAAATAGGAAGAAAAAAAACATTTGAAGGAAATGAAAAGAATTCACTCTATTCTTCAAAAATAAGTACGATTCAGAAAATCTTGGCACATGCGAGATCGTTTCACGTTCCTCGATATATATATATATATATCGAGGAACGTGAAACTCTTTTTTTTACACGGTAAATACGTTCCTCAAAAAACCGTGTAAAAAAATTCGTGTAAAAAATACATACAATGTATGGTTTTCCCAAAAAACAGTGCAAAAAAAGTAATAATGAAATCCATTTTACATATTTATAAAACAAAAACAAATCATTTTTAATACAAAAAAAATTTAAATTAGTATAAAGTGAAAATTCAATTTATAAATACATGCAACATATCAAAATTCAAATTGAAATTAGGAATAAAACTATCAATTAACTACTATTCATCACTATTTCGTAACAAGCATGCACGCTTATTACAAACTGGATCAAAAATGATATCATCAGTAGATGTGTCAGTTATGTCTAGCACAATTGTCGACATTGATTCATATGAAGAATTTCGTTCGTTATTAACGCCTCTGTTGATTTTTATTTTTGTTGTTACAAAGTCTGTTATTAGTGGATTTTTTTTTCTTTTCAAGTTGCTCAAGTTCTTCATATCCTGCTACACAAAACTTAAGATTACGTTGAAATTTTAATGCACGCTCTATGTCAGGATCATGAGTAAGAAAATGATCCATACTTGTAGCAAATGTCTAGCCCTCGCGAATTAAATCAGTAGTTAATAGCTGAACTTTACCTTCGACTTCGTCATTATCGACTTCTTTATTATCATAAACTGTCATAAATTCGATCAAATCGTCCTCATCCAAAGGGCTTTCTAGCATCAATTCTTCAATGTCAGCCGTTTGCACGATGTTAAAACCTTCGCCACCAATTGTATTTCATAGTTATAATTTCAGAACACACAGCTGATTTTTGTACTACGAAACTTCCACTTTTAACGCATGCTGGCAAAAAAAAATTTCAACAAGCCTTTAAGGGAAATTGACACAAATGTTTGATGGCAAAAGAAGCATGTGTAACACAATCCATAATCACAAACTTTCTCCATGCTTCCACAACAGTCAAATTTCTTTCTTCCATTGAGTCTAAAATATATTTAAACATTTGCTTTAGGTAGTACATTTTAATGCTGCTATAATACTCTGATCGAGTGGCTGAAATGGAGGGTATTAGGCGGTAAAAAATGTGAATGTTTTGAAGAAAAAAATGGGGGGAGGGGGAAGAGATTCGTGTTAGAACAAAAAATTCGTGCAAATAAGTATATGGGTGAACCGTGTTGTTTCAAAATAGTGTAAAAAAAAATAGAGTCGTGTATGTGTACACACACACTATATACATATTATACCACTTTTCAAAAGATTGCAAATCTGAGAGATTCATTTGAAATGGAACTTTTGTTTTACACGAGACAATTCCGTTAACGGCAATTTCTTTTTTTAACTAGAAGCAATAACTAACTGATGGTGATGGTCTTTTTAAAACAAGCCCAACTGGTTGAAAAGTGAAAGAAACAAAAATACAATAGGTACAAAAAGAAGCATATGTAAGAATTTAAAATCTTTTTAATCAATACTTTTCTTCTTTGGAAATAAAATTGAAGGGGAGGGGGGGGGGTAAATGAGGCAATTTCTGATTACCTCCCACCTAAAAAAAATCTGTTTTTTTAAATGAAAGCAGCTGTTATTCGATGGGTTTTAAGATTTAATCAGTAACCTGATATTAAAGAGGCATACAAGTTTATTCAGAAAAAAAAGCAAAAATTTTTAAAAAAAAATTAATCAAATATTGAAACAACAATTATGAAATTTAAAATTTTTAAAAAAATCAGAACAAAATTATTTGACATTACGAGCTTGTAACTGGAGAATTTTTATTTTATCAATTTCATATCCAACATCGAATTAAATTTTGCTAAACTATAAAGTGCAGGACGAAAAATTTATGACACATCGATTTTAAAAGGCGTGGAAAATGTTGTCTGGAAATAATTTACAAATTATGAAGAACGATGTATTAAATGGTTGCGTTTCGATAAAACTTTAAAAAGAATTTTTTTTTCCCAAAAAGACTTTTTTTTTCCCAATTGATTATTAATACAGACTTTTATCTTTAAATTTGATTCACAAATGATCCAACGACATTCTTTGAATGGAAGTCCAGAAAGGAAAGTCTTAATGAACGGGAGTCGTTCGACACAATGAGACAAGAGGTTCTTTTGAATGGCAAAACCCTCACTTGTGAAGGCCGAATGAAGACTCCATTAAAGAGATGCCTCCTCCACAAACAAAAGCAAAACATTTTTGCTCCAGAGATCATGAATACCGATGGAGCTTCGCTTTAAAAACAGCGAGCTTATTAATGAGTATTTTGTTTGCATCTATTCTGGTATGCCCTTGAAACAAAATTTGAGATGATCCATGAAAAATATCCAGATTCGAAATTAAGATTCTCGGACACCGACAACAATGGAAGCCCATTTCGAGATCATTAGTTTCTTATTGATTGACTGTTAATTGACATCGCATTTGGAAGCAACACGAGGGCTATTGGCAACTGAAGACATATTAGCGGTCACCTCCCTCTCCAAACTTCCACACTACACCAACGGGTGGACTTAGAGCCTTGACAGATTTAACGTGCATCATCCCCACTGCATGACGGTTCTTTAGAGGCATCAGCGATTTGATTCGACGGAAACAACGCCGGCCGTGAATTCGTGACTAAGACCACTAGGCTACCGCGGCTTCTGAATATCATTGGGAGAGTTGCAATACAATGAAGAAGAACTGCTCTTTACTTCACCACAATTTTTATTGAAAACGTCAAAATGAAGATTCAAAACAAAATGTTCATAAATAAGACCTGACTACTATTTGAAAGCTTTATGTAATTAGAAGTGTGTTGAACGAAGTAAGCAATTCGACGCACAAAAAAAATAAAAGCTGTGTGGCAATCGGAAAAAGGTTTTGAATTGATGCAGGAAAAATCCTGGCGCGATCAATTTCTATTTTTAGATTGGTTCAAGAAGACAGCCCGAAATATGAAAATGAACACCAGTCTAAATGGCAGGTGGATGTCATTTTCCGCAGAGGAAACATAAATTAAGACAACATTTGGAGGAAACATCTCATTCCTCTCAGTAGCACACCTGTCATGAGGGTTTATCAGAAACAGCAGCAAAGTCGATAATTAGAAAACGAAATGAAAAGTTTTCGATGCTAACGAGGATCTTCTGTACATCCATATGTCGACGTTCCGGATCGTTCAACTCGGGAATGCCGCAATGCCGCTTCAGTGGCGACGCCCCGTGACTGCTCTACCGGAATGAAATGTGCGCCAGAAAGAAGCACAATCATCCATCCTAATGGCGAGAACTCAACACAATCCAAAACGCAAGTCATGCGGAAGAGTCACCAAAAAGATCTCAGCCAGAGAGACCATTAATGTTGTGCCACTGAATGAATGAACACTTTCGAGGTTCCACTGGACATAAATCTCATGTTGCTGCTATCAACGGCTTTCAAAGAGATTTCTAAGAATGCATAAGTATTCCACAATTTTACGAGAAGACTTCAAAAATTAGTTTCACATCAATTTACAACTCTGTTCCACGTTGCTTTTGAATTTAGGAAACTTAATTGAGACAGAATTTTAGCCGTATCTCATTTCACTTCAGAATGTAAAGGTTAAGAAAAAGATACGCAGAAGACACTAGGGTTAAACAAGACGATTTTAGAGCATCCTCAACCAGAAAATAAAATATTTTACCAGAGAATAAATATTTTAGTATTTTCTTGTCTTCATTTCTGGCAAAAATTTCAATTTGCAATTGAGAAAATTAACAATTCGAGTTAAAAAAAAAATTTGATTTTGCACATATAAGCTAAAAATTAAGACCCCAATTAAATTGTTCCTTTCATGCCTAATCAAAATTCCTTTCAAATTTATTCAATCGTTAATTGTAAACTGTTAGTTATTATCTTTCTCATAATTGCTAAAATATTCATCTCTTTTATTTACTTTTTCAGGTCCACAAAACATGATTTCATCACTATACGTTAAAAATACAAATGCTTGAAATATTAATAAAAAAAATACTTTGATGCTACGTTGTTCCTTTTATAACACAGGTAAGGTTCCATAACACTTGCGTAAAAAAAACAGTACTTTCTGCTGAGAGTACATATACTAATCAACGAAGCCATGCACTACTATTCACCTATGTACTCAAAGGTTTAAAAGGCTATCATCCTATTTTTTGAATTTAAGGTATCAGACTACGTTAAAAACTCGAATTTCGGAGAAAATACCGGTTTTTTTTTTTTTTTTTTTAAATTTTTTATTTATCCATTAAAATAATTGAAATCTTCTCTTTCTGAAGCTACCTTCCATTTGTAGCTACGTGCATAGAAATCAAGTTAAAAGTATTTAATATCAGAAATTTCCTTTATCTTCTGAACAAGTTTTATTAACTTTAAATCCATTTTCTGAAGAATATAATTTTAAGTATGTTTACAATTTTCGAAAGATAATAACTCGAACGTTTTTTTTTTTTTTTTTTTTTTCTCTTCTATATATTGATGGAATTTGGAGAAATGTTTATCATATTATTCTTAAGATCCTGAACTAGGATTTTTGTAATGCATGGTATATAAGTGGATTTATTCACATTTTAATGCTTAAGTGTGGAGGAATTTTTTTAAAAAAACGCGTGTAGTTACTTCGACTCTTAATAACTGTGCAAATAGTGTGAATTATTAAAAAAATCCTAGTTCAGGCTCTGTACAGATGTCATATAAATACATATGCTGAATAACAATGATATAGAAAGATATTTCATGAAAGGAGAATATTTTGAAAATGTGCTAATTACATTTTAAAATTTTTTCATTGTAATAAAACTTTTGAAATGCTTTTTTATGTACATTCTATTCAGATGATACTAAATATCAAAAAAAAATTATTCATTTATACATTTTTTCAAAATCATGGTGTTCCTAACATAGTTGGATACCTTAAAATGACTGCTTTTAATAAGCATGTTTGAAATCATTAGATTTCTTTAAAAAAATACTTTTTTTTATGTTCTAATTCGTTTAATTCTACAAGAAGTGGCACAATAGCTTTTTACATGAGAAAAAGACTTAAAAAATATTTTTAGGAGAAGCAGATTTAATTAAGTTTTGAGTAAGTTAAGTAATAGTAATTTCAATACAGAAAATAATAAATCGGAAAGCCAATTGTCGTGTCTATTTAAATAGTTTTACTCCTCTCATCACGTGTTTTAAAAATCATTTCTTTTGCTGTTGTTCAGTGCTACCATCGAAGTCGTCAAAGTATTTTCCAACGGCAGAAGACAATGTAAATTCCGTAGAGAAAGCCCCAACTCCAACATTTTAATAGCCCCTTCAGCTGAACCATCAGTGTAGACATGAGTAAAGGAATCAACCGGGAAAGATACATGAATAGTAGCTAATGCAATACATTTCAAACTCAGAATCGAGAGATATTTCTTCTAACATCTAAAACAAGATCCAAATAACCTTCTGCAAATTTAAGATTTTTCAGAGGGTACCATGAATCAGGAAAGGAAATTGAACCGAAAAGGAAAGTCGAGAGTGTCATGTAGTTCCTTTATACAAGAAAGATAAGTTTTTTCAGTTTTAGCCTCTCCCTTCAGCCAATAGTGATTTAGAAAATTTTTTTTCTTCAAGATTGTTCAGTAAGATTCAAAGCCATTCTTCATCTTCGGCGCAGGGTCCAAACCAGCCTTGGACAGCGGCAATTGGTGTAGATATTGTACCACCGGTAATATATCACAGGATACGATTTTGAAAACATCAATCTTTTCGTGTCTCTGAGACATAAGTGCCTCACAACCATATTCAACTGCCGGCCTTACATAGGGTCTTATAAGCGGTGCAAAAACATCCTGGGTAGAACCCCAGGATTTATCAGCCAAATGTTCGCCACGGTCAGCAGCTTTTTAATCTGACTAGTCAGTTCATTTTTGAATCCAAGACCAAGCCTAGGTTAATACTTTCGTTAATACTTGATCTTTGTAGCAGATTAATGTCATGATGTTTAGTGCTGGGAAGAGTTGAAAGGTGGATTTGTCCGGTTACTATCGAGGTTATAACTTATAAGGGATATACTTACAACGTGATCCACTGGATATAACTTGTATTTTATTACATTTCGGTTGGAATCAGGACTGACATATCATTAGCTGAAACTCCTTCCTGAATCACATCATCATCATAAAATTTTAAATGTTAAATTATTTTTATTCTTATTTATAAAATATATTGTCATCTGTTAGCACTAGGATATCACAATTAATTTGATAAACAAGAAAACATTAATATGATTGTTATAAGAAATTTTTGAGATTGGAATTTTAAACGTAATATTTTAAGAACGATACTTGTTACAGGTATACCTTTATTTACCAGTTTCATTGGGAAAAATTGACATTTAATCTATTAGAAATTTTAGCAAAAAAAAAAAAGGGGGGGGGGGGTAGAGTGTCAACTTGTTTTACAAAATTCACACAACGTAACATTCTCCAATTTTTTTTTTTTTTTTTTAAATCTAAGAC
>BMAW01081333.1:145508-206550 GCA_019974015.1 Nephila pilipes
ATGAGAAGGATTCCTCTGCCTGCCATGGTCATTCTGATGAAATTTATCAAAAAAAAAAAAATTAATAGACTCTATTTGAAACAACTTTCTGTTCCAAAAATATTTCAGGAAAGGAAATTTTTTAAATAAAGTTGTGACGTTGGGCTATTCGCGCTTTTCTCTTTACTAACCCTGGGACTTGAATTGAGATTGATTGTAGCAAATAATTTCTTCCCAACCAAAATGAAACGTAACTAGGCAAATCAGAGGCAGGTAGAAATAAAGTGAAATGGTTTAGGTAGGAAAGTATATAAGCAAAGTGAAATTGAGACGATAGAGGTCGAGTGGCACTAGCATTGAGTACATGCCTTACAGGTGGTAGACGTGATCAAGAGTTGCAACGAGCGATAGTGATCGAAGCGAAGTCAAGAAATCAAGCCAACCTTAACTGGGAAGACTTTGGTAAGTCACTCTTAATTCGGTATTAGTTGAACGGGTGAATCTATCTAGGGTATTATCTTGGGAGTAGGAATCCATCAAGTATTACAGTGCAAGTCTATTCAATAAATACTTGTGTGAGATTTGTCTAGTATCATTCCTTGTAGATGTTAGTTATATTTGATTGAGTTATAGTACAAGAGTCGAATAGGAATACTCGTTCGCCACAAAGTGGCACTATTCATATCACTATTTTTAAGAGTGTTTACCTTTTGTTATACTGGGTTTTTTTTTTTAAATGAAACTAATCTCTATTTTTTTTTTTTTTTTCCCTTTGATTTGGAAATAAAATATGAAATTTTTATTTTTCCATACAAATACTCGATATAAATAATACTTATTCTTTTGTTGGTACGTTGTGTTTTAAAAGTTCCTATTTTGAGTTCTTGACATGAGGCATTAATGATATTGTAATATCTGCTACATAAGGATTTTTTATACATAATGGTTTGAACCCAAAACAAAATCTGTATTAAAATTAATGATTTTAAAACATTTATTTTAAAAATCAGAAAAATCCAAATAAAACAATCTTGTAATTCTCCTTATTAATCGAGTGCCTTGCTTATAACTTTTCTCTAAAATAAGAGCTCTCTAATACCTCACAGCAATTTGTTTTGAATAGGTTTAACCTCAATAAAATTTACATTTTTATAAAATAAATCACTGTAAAAAAATTCAGAATATTTACAATTCAATGTTTGATGAAGGTATTTCACTAACATTGTTAATATTTTATACATGAAGGGAATGGGTTTAAAAAAATATGAAGCACCAGAAAAGGTTTGCATGAGATTTATGAAAAATCAAAAGGAAGAGTAAAAGAAGTCTTGGGTCAGGAAGACCATATTAGTAGGGAGGGGGAACCAGTTTCTTTGTATAACTTTTCTAAAGGGATAGCTTTCGATTCCTGGTGAGAGACCACAAACTGGACATCCACCCCAATGGGAAATAAGAAGGGATATGAAGGGCAGCAAAGATTAAACTACATCTTTATCTTTTGTTCTGAATGAAAATAGAAGGAGAAAGATAAGCAATTGCCTTGAGCAACAATTGCGGGTAAGGAAAAAACCAGTCTTTCCCTAAACTGGCTTGTTCAAGTCTAAAAGGGGGTGTTATTACCCTTTTGAAAGTTCACGATAACTGCAAAAATGCAAATATTAAAAAAAAAAAAAAAAAAAAAGGAATAAAACTTAAGCAAAAAAGAAAAAATATAAAACATCAAAGAGGTCATTTCTTTGAAATCAAGGAAAACAATAAAAATTAAGAAAAATGAACTTCTTTTATTTATTTTTGATTCTCGTCACTAGTATCGTATGAGTACTTCTTCTATTCTTTAGTAACACCCCTTCCAGCAGATTCCGAATTCGTCGGTTTTTTTTAGTTTCGAATTGACTAAGCAGGGGCCTGATTAAAATTAAACTCATAGCAAAGTTTAAATAATATTCAACTTGTCGATGGATATACTCTCAATTTATATTTAACTCACCAAAAACAAACAAAACGGATTTCTGTCTTATACTGACTTAATTTTCTTTTTTTGATACGTCAAACAGTTTTGATACCGACACGAATGTGATTTTGAAAACACTTTGTCAAATGTTACACGCAAAAGTTTTAAAACATGATACGAATGCAGAGTGTATTTTCCATGCAGAATGCAAAGGGAAAAAGAAAAAAAAAAATTCTTATAGATTTGATTGATTATAAACGTAGCATTTACACGAGGGTTATTTGCGAAAGACTTCGCAATTATGAGTCTCAATCCAATGACAAACACGACACCTGACACCCCCCCCCCTCTTTAAAATCCCACACAACACTAACGTGAGGACATGGAGCGCTCATACTCGAGATTCGACGGAAACGACGCCACCTGCGAGTTCGCGACCATGACCACTAAGCTACCGCGGCTACAAAATCTAATAGATAACATTACAATTTCAGTACAGAAGAGCATCGAATATCCGAATACGAATGAACCGAAAGAGTTTCAGTCAGCAAATTCAAAATTTCGCGCAAAATAGATATTTGGCTAGCAGTAATTTAATGGCTATTTTGAACTTGTCAAACTAACTGTGTTATTTGTTTCTTTTCAAAAATATACACAATTTCAATATCACTATAAGTGTATATCATCACATAATGTTCGTATAACACTTTTACAATTTTTTTCTGTAAATGATCAGTTATCCGACCCCCCCCCCCCAGTTCCCCCAATGCTCTATTGTATATTCAGTAAACAGTCCGAATGGAAAGAGGAATTCGACGCCACAAAAACCCTCTCTTTTTAAAGCGCATAAAAATGTTAACAACAACGAGGACTCAACGCTGCGGGATCCGGCTTAAAATTGTGATTTCTGATGCATTGGAAAGTTGGCGAACCGAACCAGAGGACGAATTTTTGCCGGCGACGGGAAGAAAACATTAATCAATACCGCAACTTTCCTGAAATAGACGCTTCAATAAAGTGAGAGCAAACAAAAGAAAAAGGTACGAGCTGTCTACTCTTGGCAGACACTAAGATATCGGAAAGTGGGTATGGAAACATATTTAGCGAGTTCTACTCGCGTGTGTTTGAGATTGAGTGATAATTATAACAAGATGACAAAAAAAAAATCTTGTTTATTTTCCTTTCAACCAACTCAAATAACCTTTTCAACCAACCCAAATGCAAGTTCCGCAGCGATTTATTCGTGCGTCAAGAGAATCCCTTTCTAGAAGCGAGTTCGATTCTGAGAGAAAACATTCGAATAATTAAAGGAATGAGAGTCTTCCCCGAGAAGGGTGTTTTCCAAAAAAAGACCGCTTTCTCTATGAGTATGGAGCTTCTTCATTCCAAAGCACTGTCATCCGTAGAGGTTATTTTTAGAATCCCCCCTTCGAAAGGAACAAAGTAGAGAACGCTCACAAATCGTCTGGCAGTGAAGAACGGACACTAAAGTACAAGTCTGGGAGAAAAACAATTCTACTGCACTTCCAAAACGAAAGTTGTTGGACGCGAAAAAAAATCTGCTACAAGCATTCCGATTTCACCAGACCCATACACGACTGTTCCAATGTGAATGTTCGTTAATATGTCTGCAAATAATAATAATCTCGAATAAAATGTGGGCAAAATGCACTTAAACAGTTTTGTAACCCTGTACATTTTTTGAATTTCCAAACATTGCATGTTATTTTGAAAAAGTCACAAAAATTATTACAATAGAAATGAATGAAAAATTAGATGTAATCCCCATTAGATTTCGCCAAAAAGATTTGGGTGTTAATGTACAGTTCGAGTGATTTACAAATTCGAAGCCAAACCTCTTTAACTTCCTTAAAACCTTTATAAAAGATTAATAATAAAAAGGACCTTACAGAGTTCGAGGGAATTTAAAAGGGTATCTTTGAAAACGATTTAAAAAAAATGAAACTTTAAAACTCGATCACACTTGGCACTATTTTACAAATAGATTGACGGCACTGAAAATGATTATTATGAATACTGAAACACGGTACTATTTAGATATGCCTTTTCTTTGTCATTAGTTCGCCTAGTTTTTTAGAAAACCAATCATTTCAAGGAATTCTCGTTTTTTTTAGAATTATTATTTGAAAGATAGGGAGTTTAAACAAAATCCGCATTCGAGGCATTGCATGGCAAGGATGAGTCCGCAATGATATCAGTTTGTAAAACCTTTTATAAGTAATGCTATTTTTAAAACCGTTTTTGCTAACTGTTTAGGAAATTTTAGGTTTGTTCTTCAGGTCACCAATAGATGTCGGACTCTGGTAATCACTAAGTTCGGTAGTTGCATTTTAAGATAATTCTTCTGATAGGGTAATATTTATTTATTTTGCATTCAAAGAGATCGCCTCACCTGTCAGAGGGGGTATCAGGGGCCCTCACATTCCTTCGAGGGCGCAGACCGGAGAAAAAGACCTGAAACAACAAAAAATACATCACTTACACAGTAGTTATACAAATGCATTTATTTTACCTACAACCTCATTTTTAATGAGAAGCTGCGAATATTAATTTATATTTATTCGCAATATCAGCAATGCTCAACAATATCAAGAAAAGACACTTCACTGTAAAAATAAGAAGATTAATTACGCACCAGGTCATAGCTTATTTCAATTTTCTATTTACAATATTCCTTAAAAATATTTCAGTTTCAGAAGTGCATTTGTTTACCATTTTATGTAACTACACTTTAATTTTTAAAATTTTTATTCATTCGATTATACACATGGTTTCTCTAAAAATATTTCAAAGCATATTGAAAGAAGTTGATTAAAACTTAAAATGTGAAGAGCGATAACAATTTCTGTACTCATGCAGAAAGAAAAAAAAAAAAAAAAAAGCAGTTGCTAAGTCTTCAGGGGTCTTTGCTTTGAGCACTTCCCAATAACACTTTTCATTCGTTGGAATTTATACTAATCCTGCAGAGGAGCCGGTAATGGCCTTTTGTAAGTTCGTTCTTGATAACACAAGCAAATTAAATGATTCAAGAATGTGACAATTTCTTCCGAATACTGAAAAGCAGATTCAGGGAGGGTTAATCCCGACGCGAATTAATCCCTTTATGAATCGGAACTCGGGGCTAATGGGATTCCCCCCGAGCGACGGACAGCGCTAAATTTAGAAGCGCAGACAGCCTTACAAGAACATTCTTTCCTCGACAGAGGGCGCGCCTGCTTCCCTCCTCCCTTCAATTCTAGATTGATTTTATAAAGAAGGGACATTTTTCGTATTTTGGCCTGCTCCAGCCAGACATATCGTATTTTAAACCAACAACTTCTACATGATTAAAACGAAGACACACATTTTTGCTTCGATATATCGCATCCGATAATCGAAAGCATTTGTGTGTAAAAACACACGAAATGAAAGACAATTCGGAATGCATTAGGTTCCTTTTTAAATCATGTTTTTTAACAGGTGATAAATTTTACTACGAATCTGTTTAATCAAGTTTCCTTTTTTTTTTTTTTTTTTTTTTAATGGATCAATTTTCAGCATAAAGCTCTAAATCTGAATACAGAACACTAAAAAATTAATTGATCATAAATCAAGTTCCTCCAATTCCTATCTTACGAAAAGGAACATTTACAATTGAATTGTATCGATTCCCCTGTCAGTAATTCATAAATTATCCGACATTTTTCAATTCTACGATAACTTAACTTCCTTTGACTGATTATGAATTTCGAAATGTTTACAGACATTGTTACAAATTTTAGCTACAATCCCATTTTGTAAAGGCGCTTTAGCATTCAATAGAAAACTATTTGAAAAATCTACACTGAACGACACCTCTTCGAATTTTAAAGTTATAATTTGATTCCTTCCCTATGACAAGTGACAGTCCAGAAAGTTTGTACTGAAACTGATTTAAAAAGAGAGATGAAAAGGATACATTTCGTACGTTCTCATGATTTTTCAAATAGTACTTTTTTGCAACTTTGCTTTCCCCGAAATTAAAAATCCTCACACAGTGGACACTCGATGATTGAGATTTAGTATTTTCTTGTTTGTCGCAGAACCCAGTTTGTGATGAAAAAATATATTTTTTAAATAAATGCACGTTTCATCAATTAAAACGTTTTTAAATATATATTTCGATACAAAAACAACATCTCTTTGGAGAAGCATACAATTCTTACACTTAAAGGCAAACATTTACAGAATGAAAAAAAAGAAGGAAAAAAAGCCACATCTAGAAAGAAAATTTCCAACAATGAAAGACCTGCGTGAATTGCTAACTGTACTAAAGGTTTCCTTCATGAGAATGATCTGTGAACCAAGAAACAAACATATATAAGAATCGGAAATTACCTTTATTTCTGGTTTTTTTTTTTTTTTTTTTTTTTGCGACTTGGCCAAGTACCCGAAAATAAATTTTGAAGGGGAAGAAATCGAGCTGCACTGTGCCGCTCCCTGTCATTCAAACAAAAGCACTTGAGTTTTTGTAAGTGCAAAATTTCTGAGCAAAAAACGAGTTTAAAGAAAAGTGGAAGGAGGGGGTAGGAGGGGGAAGCATCCAATAACTACTATATATTTTCGAATTGAAACACATTTTGACCAAAATAAGACTACTCGAACTTTTTTAACTAAACAGAATAGCTCGTTTTTGAAACATTCGAATTCACTCGACGCAAAGGCAAGAGGGTACACCACTCTCCTTAGATAAGATCAGTACACGATTTGAGAAATTCCACTGTCACGAGAACGAAAGCTGCAACTTGCAGGCATTTATTCTTTTCGGTAATGAAGGTCAATGTCAAAATAGATTCGAGCTCAAAAAACACCTTCCTTGAAACTCTGTTCGCACCCGCTTGGGCACAGGCCAATTCCCTCTGCACGGAAGAATAAAAGCACACAGACAAATTCTTCAATGCGCGAATCCTAGAAAATCACTAACCTTTTTCTCCTCCCAAAATATTTAATTCAACGAACGCGTCTTGATGGAATGAAGTGTTCAATGAGCTGTTAGGAAAGCACGCCCTAATCGGTTAATTTTTACTTTTACAATTTTATGCAACTTTCAGTAAGCACTAGTAGTTAAATAAATGACGCATTTTTATCATTGTGTAGATGAGTATTAGACGAGTAGGTTAACTATGATTCATTTCTTCATGCAATACTTTATATCAACTTACATTTCTTATTCATCTATTTTATTTGAATTGCCAAAGTTAATAAAATAGCTTCTTCAAGCTACGAAATAGGTAACTGAAAACGGCATTGTTAATCCAAAGGCAAATGATGATATCGCCACTGGTATATTCTCGTCTCTTAATCTCGTGAGGACTTAATAGATTGAAAAAGAGCCGAGATTCAATCAAAAAAAAAAAAAAAATTCGACAACACCAGCAGCGATTCACCGCAATGCTTGCTTCAGAATGTGGGCATAAAAAAGAAATTAAAATTATACGAATGCTATTTCGTTGAATCGACAGCTTTCAGAATGATGTGAAAACGTGCGACTGAAATTTCTTGTTCATTAGGTTTGTAATTTCGGAAAAGAATCCAAGAACTCTTTAGGATGTCATAAATAAAAAGCAACTATCATGAGATACTGGTTCCGGGTGGGAGGGGTAGTGTAAAGTTTTCAATATTACTAAAAATAATGGAGACAGAAACTTTACTTATTTATTATTCTTAAGACTTCTTTTCTTAGTCTCCATTCAGGATTATACATTTCTCCCCATTTGGCCTTTATAGTAGAACTCCGCACATTGCGCCGAAAGCCAGAAATCCATCTCTTGCTTGACGTCATTTGTGTTGTCAAACCTCCGACCTCGCAATGGCATTTTGACAGTTAGGAATAAGAAAAAATCCCTTGGAGTAAGATCGGGAGAATGTGGCAAAAATTTAAAACCGCACCTGGAGATGAGCTAGCAGGTGCATTGTAGGCAAGAAGATGGATACCTTTGATGTTCACAACGCGCAGTTCCTTCATCAGAGCCTCCCGCGATTTGTTCAGCAGTGCGCCATTAAGGAACCACTGACGGGTTGATTCTTTTTTCAAGTAGTAAGTTAAGTTGACTCCACGAGAGTCCCAAAAAACTTACAGCGTGACCTCCCCTACAGAATTCTACACCTTAGCCTTCTTGGTTGCGGTGGTGTGTGAGTGTGTGTGTGTGGGGGGGGGTGAGTAGCCGCGGGGGTGCTTCCTCTTTTTGTTCATATTCTTGGTCTCTAGATCATACTGATAGATTCCAGATTCATCCATAGTTACCAAATGACCAAAAAGTCTTCATCTTTTTCCAAATGATTCAACATTTCCCTTGACAAGTCGCTCCGTGTTTCCTTCTAAAAAGGAATCAGTAATCGTGGAATCTAGCGTGTTGACACTTTTGATACGTGCAGTTCTTCATCAGTCTAATTCATGATCATTTGGATGGTTGCTCTACAATCTAATAGGATAAAATCTTCCTTTTTCTTCGATGCAGCAGCAACTTGCGTGAATGATGGTTTTCCACTTTTTGGATCGTCTAAGAGAAACATGTGGTCCATTTGAAAATTCCTTTACCATCTCACAACAATGTATGCAACGGGATATAGTTTCAATAAATAGCTATCATTATGATGGGCATTGTAATCTTCCACTGTCTTCTCCATACCGCCAGTTACTTCAATCTACGCTTCTTGTAATCAAATAAATAAACATTCATAGTTGTGTAATTTACAATATGTGAATAAAGATCAATTAAAAGATAGAATATATTTCCTCCAAATACTTCGGTTATTTTTTAATAATAATTAAAACTTTACGATACCCTTTCGTACATACAGTAAGGACATATGATTTCATTCATAGCTTACCTAACGAATAAAAATTCTTACTGATAAGTGCTTGCATCTGATAAGTAATTAATGTCTATGAAACAAAAAGGCACTTGGGGGAGACTAGTTGAAGTAAACACACTCACGGTTAATCTCACTAGAATGAACACAGTAGAATATTTACAGGCAGCTTTTCGGAGAAATGCCACATAAAACGCTAATTTTCACCCACAATACATCTTTCAGATCATTCGAAGGTCTTAACATGTAACTATTCATTCCTAAATTTTGGAATAGAATAATATTTTTTGCACTGAAAGATTACAGATTCCTCCGTCATGGATTCAGAGTTTCACTGTTGATGGAGCAATGCTGGAAAACTTAGATAATTTTGATGGAAAAACAATACTGCTTGAACACTAGTCGTGCACAAATTAATAACATTTTCCCTTATTTAGCTTGCGGTATCAACCCCCAATCAATTTTTTTCGTATAACACAGAGTATTATCTAACGGAAAGTACATTTGTGAAATATTTCGGGGAATTATAAACAGTGCTTTTCTTTCCAGTAAATCAAACTCGTTTCCGGGGCGAGACAGCTGCCGTAGCTCATTAAAAACAGCGCCGTCAGCCTTGCGTGACACGAAAGAAAAATGTGCCTCTTTTATTTTTACACAGGCACAAAGAAAAATGCATTCCTGTTACCTTCATTCACAAACTCGAAATCATTAGGTTGTATGGAGCATTAAATAATAATCGCGTTTGATTCTTTCCGAAAAACAGACCTTGGATGGAAAGGTTTTTCAATATGAGCAATGTGATTACAGGTTTCGGACAATAATTTAACTGAGACTTTAAAGTACATATGAATGTTAAATCATTCGTAATATGAATACACTGTATCGATCCAAAAGCTTTCACATAATTCAAATCTCTCATCACTTTACACATACACGCGTGAATGTGTGGAGGTCTTTTTAAGTTTCAGCCTAATTGACCTTCTGCCTATATACTGTTCTATCACCAGACAAAAGTTTATCAGAACCTCAATAATAATTTCACCCCCACCCCCGCTTCCGGAATCTGAGAAAGAAGGTCCTGGTTTTTTTTTTTTTTTTTTTCTAGTCACGAGTTTATCACATAGATAAAATGGGGAGGGTTGATATGCGTACGGATGAGAACTAGAAATTGGAATTTTTAATGCGTTTGACAAATTACGATCTTCAATTTACGTTGAAAAAGAGCCGTCCGAAAAAGGCAATTTATAGTTGAAAAGAATATATTTTCATTAAAAACAGGTCCGCAGTGATTACGGTATCCAATGTGAGCATTATAAGAGGAACACAATCAATTTTCAATAAAACTGACATAACGTGAAATAGACCAATCAAATTCGTCGCTCAATCTTCTCCGATTAAATAAACATAATGGATAAACCACTCTTTCGATACGAATGAACCTCAGTCCAATGCCTACTTAACAAATGAACATTCATGAACATGGCATTTTCTGTTTGAAAGTAGTTATTGAGCAACAAGTGATCGTTTTGATTCTGGACACGTGAAAAGGCATCTTCCAAACAATCGATATGACAAAGAATACAATCGATGAAGAGACAGCTGCTGCTTCCCTAATGACATCCGATAGCCTTCACACGCGAGGAATGCCTCGACGTACTCGTGGCAGAGCCCCTACACTTAGCCTATCTCCTCGAGGGGTCGTCCTGGAAACAACGATCCCTCTCACAACATGAGCAAATGAAGTAAAAATAACTCAGAAGACATTTTCTGTTATTGCAGCGGGATTTCTTCCCCAGAAATAACTCATACACAAAGGGCGGACAGCTTTCAACTTTAAGCTAAGCCGAACAGAGAATCTGTGGGCCTCTAAGTTTGGTACAAGAATATTAATCTGATGTGTAATTAATATGCAAGAAATGACGGGATAAGCTCTTGTAAGAAGATTGGAATACCTCTCTCTTTGTATCTAAAATTCTGGTCTAAGGTCTTCTAATAATTTCAAATTTTTCAGGAAAAATCTTCCTATTGGTATACTATCGTTCATAAATGATTAGTCAACAAAATAATACTAACAGATTATTATGTATTTAAGGCATATGGGTCTATATTGATTTAATTAGGCACTCATTTTATCACTATAATACCAGTTTTCAATAATGTTTCTCCAGCATTTTACATATCATTCATTTCTTTTAGATTTTTGATTTTATTCACGTAGCACTAGAAGCAACATGAGGGCTATTGGCGACGGACTTCGTAATTTTGAACCTCAGTCAAGCACTTCTTTTAGATATATTGTTGTAATAACCGTCATCTCAATGATCCGAATTTAAAATAAAATTTAAACTGCTCATCTCTCAATCAGAAAATGAGGATTTGAATCAATTTCTATGCTTGAAAGAGAAGACTTGAATGTGCTGAGAATAATAGCAATTTGATCAAATGTATTGAAAAGATTAAGATATTGCACGCGACATATGAAAATCACTACAGAAAACTGCTCTCTCTCTCTTTCATAAAGCCATTATCATTTAGTGAACAAAACATAATGCAGATGCCTAGTAAAATACAAATGGATCCGATTGATTTTAAAAAAATTCATTCTTAAAAATAAAATTTAATGCGCTTTATCCAGAGCAAAATGCTTCTGATGCAATTAATTTCTGGCGTTCATTATTATATGAACATTACCCAGAGCTAAGAAAATTTGCAAACATATATATGTGTGTATCTTTGGAACAGTGAACTTTTGCAGATGTGAACAAGAATTTTCATCAATGAAATTGATTAAAAACGAAACCAGATAGTGAATATCTTATTCAAATTTGAAGAATTCTTTCCTGTTTTCAGAAACAAATTTAATACCAACATTAATAGACTAGCAAAATTCAAGTATGCTCAAAAGTTTTATTAATGACAAAAAAAATTTATGCGCTGTGATATACATTATTTTACATACAATAATTAAATCATATTAAAAAGTTAATGCCTATAAGCATATATTTATTAAAAAGGTTACTATATGCCAGGATCTGGATTCCTTTTAGGCAGCAGAAAATGAACAAATCAAAATTCCAAGCTGATCTCACTCTCAGTGCCACAGCCCCATCAAGTCAGTACCCACAGCCGTGGTCCAGAGATATCTTCACCAAACGAGACTCTAGCAACTATAGCACCATCGAGAAGCAATGACCTTATAACACAGGAGATCAGTCATGTCTATTGTAGCTCGATGCTTCTGTAAACTGGCGTAAATTAACATACCATGACCAGTATTTTGACCGATTATGAACTTTTGCATTGAAAATATGCTTATTATCTTACCGCTATTACACATTTGACCTCATGACTTTTTCTGTAAATTATATACAGTTAATATTGTATTATTTTTTTTATTTGCATTTTATTTTTGAGTAATACTTGTTGTATACCGTTATCTACCACAACCGGTCATTTGACTTCGAGAACAATTTATTGTTTTATAAGGTCAGAAATTATGATGTACATTCAACGTATTCAACGAATTGTATACAGTTCATTACAATAAAACTAAATTTGGTGAAGACATGACCAATCAAATGGGAGGAAATTTACCACAAAATCTAAATCTTGCAGATGGCCACTCTAAGTATTTTTCAATATCCTTGATTTAGCTGGCACAAATGCCTGGATTTTGTACAAGCAAACGACAGGAGAAAATATCTCGAGGCAAGATTTTTTATTCCAGTTAGAAGCAGAACTAGTCACCGGTTTTCGAAAAGCACGTGAACAACCAAAAGAAAGAACAAATACAAAACATCTACTACAGATTCTTATCAACGCAAGACGTGTCAAATAGTATATTGTAACGAAAATAAAACCATCAAAATTTGTTCTAAATGTGAAAAATATGTTTGCGGAAAATGTACAATAGATACACCCTGTATATGTAAAAAATGAAATGAGCAATGAATTAAAAATTCTTATTCTTCGTGTTTGTAATAGAAATTGAAAATATACAATTTTGTTTAATTATAATAAAGTTAATTTGTTTATTTCCTTCCTAACATCCATATTTCATACATTCAATCAGGAAAGACAAAGTCCAAGAAGTATGGTAGAAATAAGTATGTATTAAAATGTTGGTAAGTTTAGTGTTAATTCCAAGATGAGCAAGAGCAGGAATGGCGGGCTTGTACCCGATCAAGGCAGCGAAGAAGGTTCATCCCCACAACCTACACCTAATATTCATGAGAAAGAAAATAATCATTTGAAAAAGATTCCGAAGAACACGGAATAGTTACAACCTAGTATCTATTCCGATGAAACAGATGAAAGAATTTCGACCGAGAATAAGTGACAGATATGCGGCACACGATTTAAAAACAAAATGCTCACTAGAGTTTGAAAAACTAGAAGTACTTTGAGTTTAACGAAAAAATACCAAACAAATTTATTCCATCACAAGAATCATGTCTTTAACTAGTAAGCATTTTTAATTAGAGCGGTTTATATCTGAAAAATATGTTTCCGAATTTAAGATCACAAGAAACTATGAGAATGTAAATTATAAAACAGATGCCGGAAAATAAAGAACAAATATATTTAAATTAAGAAATATGTAAAAATAAAAATAGAAGTTTAATTTCATGATAAAAGTAAAGTAACGTTTCTAAAATAGCTCCCTACTTTAATTTCCATATTTCAAACAAAATATATAGTTCAAAAAATATTTTGACACCAAGCTTTTAGACAGTAAATTATATATATCCTCACTTTTTTTCCTATTTTTTATATAAAAAAATAGTTTTAGAAGAGACGTTAAATTTTACAGATTCCTGCTATACAAATAAAAAATATTTTGTCCAATCTAAATGTTCCGCTTAGAAAACCCAATCTTGATATTCCTATCTTAATGCTACAAAATGGCATGATTTTATACACATCAGAAATTACGAATACTTGAGATTTTTTTGGCATGTTTCCAGAAAATATATCCAAGCTACAGCATATATTTTCGAATGTTATACGCGCATATAGCATTCGACTGTGTGTGTGTGAAAACTTTTAGCAAGAAAAATCAATTAACATGAAAAAATACAATGTTCCTACAAAAAACAATGTAGTTTCTCGAACATTTTTATTATCTTTTAACACAAAACAAAAATCGCTTAGCACGAAAAGCTTTCGCTTCTCGGACCAAGACTTTTAAACCTTTTTTTTTTTTTTCTCGTTAGATCGAACAAAAGATACACTGGTTGCTTCGGTTCCTAGGTTACCACTTGTCCCTTGATAGATATAGGTACTACTACTGTGAAAACATTTCAACCTACCGGTCAGTTAGTTTCCAAATTTAATGATGAGTGTGTCGAAATTAGGGAATGCCGGGATTTTTTTCCCCCCATTTTAAATAAAAGTATTTCTTAAGCGGACAATAGAAGATAAATCAGGAGGAAAACAAACCACTATTTCGCTTAAAATGAAGATTGAGGAGCTTAAGGCAGTTGATGAAAAACAGAGGTTGGAAAAAGAAATTTGTAAAATGAATATCTAATTGATACACAATATATGTTAAAACTTTCAATATATGTACCTGGCAAGTGCAAATTTAGCAGGAATTCGAATTAATACAATTTGACGACATCGAAAATATTGTTGAGTGTTTTTTCACGTACATAGTCGCCTAATACGAAATTATCTTACCAAGAGAAATATTTCAGTTCCCTTAGAATTTGAAAATCGTAATTGTCAAATGAGACAGATAGTTTGGCTGAGATTGCCTATTCAGGTATGTTATTTTGTCTGTGCATGGAATTATGACGGGGGTGAGGGCAATGTGCCCCCGTACCTACCCCTGGTTCCGCCATGTGTGTGAACATATTGAATTTATCACATATTATCTTAGATAATAAATATCTAATAAAAGTAAAATGAATCAGGGATGATACCAAAGTTGACGTGAGAAAGCTTTGTGCATACATTACGATTTCGGTTTCATTAGATAGAATTTGCTTCTATGAAATAGCACAAAAGTATCACAAAGAGTGAAATTATGAACAAAAACATTTATCCGACTTATAATGAGCTCTAGTGCAAAGAAATGGAGCCTTAAACACATGATTCCCGCGCAGGAGTTTAAAGAGTAATCCGAAATAATTTAGAATAGCAAACAGAAAAACAAAAATCTCGACTGTCTAATTTCTCGTAAGGAGAAAATTGTAACGATTGTAAAAACAGAATGTTTGGGGGAAAACAATGAAGCTGTCAGGAAAGGTCAAAAAAGTAAGAATGTTTTCGCATCATGTTTATTCAGCTGCGCTCATTTGTTGAGTTTCAGGTGCAAATTCCCGACTTTCAACGCGTTTTGATTATAACTTCATTGATTTTTTCATTGGTTACTTCAAAATTCTACAACACTTTTGATGGCATGTATTTTAAAACGAAAAGGGGAAGAAAAAAAAAAAAGTGCAAATTTGCTATAAGGAATGATGCAAGATTTGTAAAAATGAAATGGTAAGCTTGAAATAGGAAAAACCTCGATTCAATTCGACCCAACTTCAAAACATAAGCCTTTCGTTTTCCAAAAATAGTGCGTCAAGTTTTCATTGCAAACTGCTCAGTGCAGATACTATGAAATCGTAAAATAACTGCCGGACAAAAGTTTTCAAAAAGATCTGTATTAATTCTTATTGTACAGAAATATTTTATCATTCAAATTACGTCAATTTCCCAGAATCCTGAAATCTGTAATCGATATCTTGCGGAGAAGAAACAAAAGATTTCTCACGTGACCTCTCAAGAAAACTCCCACTCGTTGAAGAAATACTCTAAAAAAAGCTTTTAATTATTCGCGTAGAACTTTTATTCGGTAACTTCTTACAATTAACTAATTTTTTCCCTTTTCTCCGCTTATTCTTTTTTCCCCTCTAAAATATTTGACAAATAACACTTTAAATAAAGATTTTAACGAGATTTTTGTTATGGGATATTTATTATTATTTTGTTTACATATAGTACTTAAAAATATAATTTAATACGAAATGCACACGATACAGAAAGTCAGAAAAATACAATTTTTATTTTAAAAAAATCAATTTATAAGCCTTCCTCTTCACGAGATTTTGCGAATAATTAAGGAACACATTATATGTATTTATGTACCAACACCATTGATTCTAAAATTTCCACTTGGTCCTCAATGTTTTTCTGGCGTAATTCTATGTCATGAAAATAACTCCTAATGCATCTCTAAACAGTTCGTGTTCTTTTCTTTCTGTTTCCTCATGCTGAGAGGACGGTTAAATTATTTCGAATCCGAGAAGACTATTTGCAGAGCCGTCTTTTATAAAGAAAGCATCGTTTCAAATAAAGCTTTATTTTTTTTACTGTACCTCAAGCAAGGAAAACCTCTTACCGCTAATACTATTATTTCTTTCGGAAGAAAAAAAATTATGAGGCTCAAATCATCAAATTATTATTGTTTTACTAGGTGCATACAATTAAATTTATTTACATATGAATTATAAATGTTATGCAGAGCTGGTATCTTAACAAATTAAACAAAGCTAATCTAACATAATCTTTTCAGTGGAAGTTTATCCACTTTAACCATTAAATATCATTTTTTTTTTTAAAAAAAAAAAAAACAATTTTGGTTTGATGTTATTATGATATATATATATACATATATACATATATATATACATATATATAACATACATTGAAGTTATTACATACATACATACACATACAATATTACACATTAATACAAAAGTTGTAATTGAAGAATTATATTCCTAAATTATAAGCCTTTTGTTTTGTAACATGAGATACTTTTGAAAAAGTCCCAAATCGGGATTGTGGCAGGTTGCATGAAAGAAAAACTAATAAAAAAAAACTATTATTACTATCCATTATTATTATAATATATATAACTATTATCATAAACTATATAAGAACCAAACCAAAAATATGCTCCAATTCTGTACCATTCCACTTACAGACGAATTTCAAATTTGTTCGCTCGTTGTAAAGAAATGAAGCACAGAAAACACACTTTCTGCTACACACTATATTGACTGATATATATTTAGAATGAAACTAAACTATCAGGCGTACAAAATATATTTTGGGTGCCGAGTGGTGTAATTGAAATTCCAAAATCCCCAAATGAGGATCGTTGGCAGATAATGGGTTAATCTTTTCGAACGTTGAGTTTAGGCACATGTTCAATCGGATCGCAGTCAGATGGAGAGAAGCGCGGACAATTTTTTTTAATGAATTTGTCAACTTCGCTCTTATAAAAACAATCAATTTCGGTGGAATATATGGAATTCCTCAACCATCGATATGTATGAACTTTTGATTCAATGTTGGTTTTGATTTAAAATTTAAATTCTTTCATCATTACTTTCAATTAATTTCATAATTCACTCCAATAAAACCTTGCTTAAATTCAAACATTGTTCACCGCGAAAAGCACGTGATCGTTCATCTGAACTAAATTTAGAAATCGAAATAAATGAATGGATTTGGGTCGTCTTTTAAAGCATTTACAGAACTGACTGAAAATTATTCTATAATCCGTTAAAAAAATATTTCGAAAAAAATTTTCAACTTACAACTGTCTATTTGAATGTATAAAATCTCGCGTATACAGCAGTGACCAAATGAAACCTGTCCCCACATTCAAAAAATCTTTCCTTAAATAGATGCATATTGAAAGCTAGTATGTAATCACATTGGGTTCACTTGGATACGAAACTTCCAATCCATCGCTGCTTCACCAAAAGATGTTTTGTCACACTTGATAATGCGCAATCTAACGGCTAGTTCTGATCTTCAAGGAATCTTTATTCTTAAATTATTTGACAGACTGCGTTCCAAGGGGTCGGAAACCATTCTTCCTTTGAGATTTTTACAGTTGCATTCATCCAACGCCTTTAATATTGTCCAGAGACCATTACGCTATCCAAAACATTAGCATCACTTTTTTTAAAGAACTTCGAATTGTTTCCATACAGTCGTTACCAGTTGTCTGCATGCCCGCTCCTTAGTTTCCCACCAAGCTATGCGTTTACAGCTCCAGATATTAAATTCAGCATTCGATGGTTTTTATTTAAACCAGGTAAGTACTTACGAATTAATACCTTGGATTTTAAAAGTAGAAATATGAATTTTCTCCTTTATATTATTTGTCGAGAAAAGGTTTATATCAGTTGAAGACTTATAATGTCGTCATTCGCTTCGTATATTTTTACAAGTCATCTTTTTTATCGCCGCCTTGTGGATTAGATTAGTTTTTATTAACGTCGCACTAGAAGCAACACGAGGGCTATTGGCGACGGACCTCGTAATTTTGAACCTCGGTCAAGTGACGAAGACGACACCTAAGCTGTCAGTCCCCTCTCCTAACATCCACACCATGCCAACGGGAGGACTTTGGGCCACGACAGATTTAATGTCCATCGATCTCGGCGGGTCTTAAGCGACCAAGGAACGAAACCGGGACTGAACGAAAACCGCCAGCCACGAATCCGAAATCATGATCACTAGGCTACCGCGGCAGCCTTGTGGAATAGAAGCTTGTGTGTTCCTTTATAAACAAATTTTGTGAAATTTTGTTGAATATGATGATGCTTATCAAGAGATAAGATTCTTTAGATAAGATTCTTTAGATACCATTCATTCTTTTATTTTACAACCAAAGTACTTATTCAGATTTTAAATTTCACTAGAGACGCATTGGATGACTTAACACAAATATTACTTTACCAAGGGTAAAATAAAATGTTGATAACATTAACGTAAAGAAAATTATATGTTAAAAAATCTTTTGACAACAATTAGTGCTCGTTTCATAAATTCGGATTCGTTTCACGAAACCCAACATTCCGCGTACGAAGAACGACAGAAACAAAAACTAGAAAATTTTCATATATCCTCGTCCATCAGATGTTAAATGACTGTCCCCCATCCACCAAGATAGTTCTCGCCCACGGCAAATGATATTCTAATACCAACAACTAACAACATGCATCTTTTCAGGAATTCCTACACATGTCTCACATTACAAATTAGAACTGGAAAGCATTGAAACACTTTACACTCGAAAAAAAGTCCCGATATTGATCATTTCGTATGATTATGATAAAAGCCCTCGATTATAAAGGAGAATCTTTAAAATTAAAAAAGGTTTACAAAATAAAAGCAAACTTAATATATATATAAGTAAAAATATCTTAAGTACACATTTTAACAGGTCAATTGAAAAGTCCCCGGCCTACCATAGTAAAACACATTTTTTTTTGGCAAAATTAGTTTTTTTTTATTCAACATAATTCCGGTGATACACTGATTATAGCGACCCTCCAACTTTTCGATGCCATTTTTGTAGTACGATTTGTCCTTTGCTTCAAAATAGGCCTCAGTTTCGGCGATCACCTCTTCATTCGACGAAAATTTCTTCCCAGCGAGCATTCTTTTGAGATCTGAGAACAGGAAATAGTCGCTGGGGGCCAGATCTGGAGAATACGGTGGATGAGGAAGCAATTCGAATCATGGATTTTTGCCATCGTTTTCACTGACTTGTGACACGGTGCATTGTCTTGGTGAAGCAGCACTTTCTTTTTCTTCAAATGCGGCCGTTTTTCGGCCATTTCGTCCTTCAAACGGTCCAATAACGCTATGTGATAGTCGCTGTTGATGGTCCTTCCTTTTTCAAGGTAATCAATGAAAATTATTCCATGCGCATCCCAAAATACAGACGCCATAACCTTGCCAGCAGACTGTTGCGTTTTCCCACGCTTTGGAGCGGGTTCATCGTGTGCAGTCCACTCGGATGACTGTCGATTGGACTTCGGAGTGAAATGATGGAGCCATGTTTCATCCATTGTCACATATCGACGCAAAAACTCGGGTTTATTACGCTTGATCATCTTCAAACACTGCTCCGAATCATCAACTCGTCGTTGTTTTGGGTCAAAAGTGAGCTCGCGCGGCACCCACTTTGCATAGAGCTTTCTCATACCCAAATATTCGTGAATGATATGATGTACAAGTTCAGTTGACATCTTTAGAGTGTTTGCTATTTCATTCAATTTCAATTTACGGTCATTCAAAATCATTTTGTGGATTTTTTTAATGTTTTCGTGAACCTCTTTTGGGCGTCCACCGTCTTCGATGCTCATTTCACCACGTCAAAACTTAGCATACCAATCCTTGATGGTTGATTTTCCTGGGGCAGTGTCCGGAAACTCGGCATCAAGCCAAGTTTTTGCTTCAACTGTATTTTTTCCTTTCAAAAAGCAATATTTTATCAACACGCGAAATTCCTTTTTATCCATTTTTTTCACAATAACAAAAGTTGCTTCCCTCAAAATGCTATAATTCACAAACTAATGATCCGACAGCTGTCAAATTTATACACGCATCTTTTGAGGACTAACTGAAAAACATATGGATTTAATTCTAGTAGCGCCATCTATGTGTTCGGCCGGGGTCTTTTCAATTGACATGTTATATCAATGGCAGATGAAATGCGGAAATATTGAGGAATTCAAACAGAAATGAAAACGAGTCGTTATATTTAAAAAAAAAAAAACAACCACCGACTAATAGTTTTGAAAGTGATATGGGGAGATAATTTAGATTAATATTAGAGGGCCGAACGTAAATATTTCTCTTCACATATTCCAAACTCCCGGTGTTATCGGTCCGCGGGAGGCGCGTGTCCCCCGATAAGGTTGGAGAGCAGAGCAAACGGATGATAAAAATTCAGAGTGAAGCTGCCTCCACAGAAGTCGGATCGATAACGAGTGATTTCCAATGAAGAATGAAAAAGCAACATGGCTCTTTCGGATAGGTGTCAATCTAAAGAAGCCGTCCTTTAGACTTGCCATTGTTATCGAATTTTTATCTACGCGGCATAAAAATCGTCACCCTCGGTTGATTCTTCTTCGAGATTCAAAGTACCAAAATTTGCTTTGCATAAAAGTTACTCCATGGCTCATTGAAGAAATGTTCCAATTCGACTGTATACGGCTTTCAGCAAATTAAATAAATTAATATAAGAGTCAGAAAAAAAAAGCGATCGCAATGTTACTGGAATAATTATTTGCAGCAGGAGCGAATAGTTCTTCGAAGTAAAAATTGCATGACACGATCACGCGAGTTGACCTCACCTAACAATCACGTTACAGAAATTGCACCGCACTTTCGTAAAAAGACCGATCGATGCAACTCTTTCAGATTCTGAGCAAGATGAAAACAACGCTTTTAAAGACAAGATTTGGTATCCATCCCGAATTCATTCTGCAGATTTTAATTGTTTATTAACGTCGCACTGAGGGGCAACATGAGGACTATTGACGACACCTGAGCTGGAACCTCTCTCCTAACTTTCACATCACGCCAAAGGGGGGCTTTGGGATTCAGTGTACTTCAACCTCGCAAAATGGCAGGTCTTCAGTGGCATCAAGCTCGAGCCCACGATTCGACGAAAAGCAGGACGCACGTCCGCGACCATGACCATGACCACTAAGTTGCCGCAGCTATTTATTATGTAGATGATGTCCTGTATTCGAGTATAAGCCTATTGTTGCGATGGTGTATCGTGCCCTTTGTTTCAACGACTATTAGACTAATGTTTTGATCCTTGAGAAAGAATAATCTTTATACATTTGTCCGGATTCGTTTCATTAAGTCTTTTGATTTTCCCTTTAAAACATTATCAAAAATTAAAAAAGCAAAATTAGGTTGAAAGCCAGTTACAATTCTTAAAAAAGGAAACATAATACATAAATACACACACACACACACACACACACATACATACATATATATATATATATATATATATATATATATATATATATATATATATATATAAGCGAAATACCACTGACTGACTCATCACGAGATCTCAAAGACTATACACAACCGATTGAATTGAAATTTCGCATAGTTACTCATTTTGCGATGAAAACGCTCACTAAGAACGGATTTTACGGAACTCTTATCCAAAATGTAATTTTCATCCGTTAATCCACTCTTATCCGTCGGTTATGTAATTTTGGCGACCAAACGGAATATATATTTTTTATATGTATACTGTGTATTGTCACCAATTAAGTTTACTTGGTGAGATTTGTGCGTGCGGAATGGAAAAATACCAAATAATATTTCATTTGAAAGTTAAGCACATATGAATATTCTGACAAAAGGTTTCATCTTTGACAATACTAGGTGTAACATGTATCCGGTGGGATGAATTTTATCTATATTATACATATATGCGGTGACTTTTTACTAAAATATTTTATTTTTCTGATATTCTTAAAATTTTAAATTTAGATTATCATTAACGTTTTAAATATTGAAAATTTTCTTGATATGTTATGTATAGGTTCCAAAATATTATATTATCGTCTGTCCAGCGGAGCAGGCGGGTATCAGCTATATATATATAAACACGGTGATGGCCCAAATTGTGGTCACTTATGGAAATTTTTATGTTTTCTAACATTGTATGCTTACAGAAAATGTTACGTTTCACAAAATGCAAAGTCGTATATATTATTTTAAAGAGAATTTAATACTGAATTCAATACAAAAAACAAAATTCAATTATTTGCAATACAAAAAAGTTAATCTGCAATAATTATCGGTGTACATTAGATACTGATGCGTGCAGTGAGTTATCAGTGCTTAGTAGGGTGTCCTTTGTTTCTTATTACAGCTTCACGTGGATGTTTCACTTGGACAATAGTTTTAAAGTCTTCCTTCGTTATTACATGATGCCAGGAAACAATTATAGCTTCAATTAGTTCTTTTTATTTGATGGGCGCCTCATTCGGACAAGAGTTTTCAAACGGTGTCACGAGTTTTCGATAGGATTTAGGTCGTGACTCTTTCTTGGTCAGGACAATAATTCAAAGCTATTTGTACAAATCATTTCTTTCGACAATTTTGCTGAGTGGCAGGGAACAGAATTCTGCTGAAAAATAAATGCAGCATTGCAGGAAGAGAGATCCCTGATGGAAAGTAGAAGTTTTGATTCCAGAATAGAGTCAATGTATTTTCTGGCATTCAGTGTCCCATTGATGACATGAAAACGACCTATAAAATCTGCTGAGATCCATGACAAAATGATAACACTAAGTGGATTCTTCACAGACGACTGACAACAGTCAGAATGTATCTCTCCCCTATTCCACATCTTACATATTTTCGCCCATCATTTCCGAATAACGATATCTTAGTTTCATCGATCCATAAAACGTGGGACCACTGTTCATCCGTCCAATTGATGTGTTCTTTTGCCTACTGCAGTCTTTTTTCTGGGCAGAGATAAAGCTTTTTCAAATTGAGATAAAGCTTTTTTTCGTGGAATTCTACCTCTTAGTCCAACATCTGTTAACCTTCTCCTGGCTGTTCTTGAACCTACAGAAACACCAGCATTATTCAGATAACTTGTAATGGCCGTTGATGATATTCTTCTATCTTAGAGACATAGTATTTTTATTCTTCTGTCATCAACAGATGTGGTGTACCTTTTTCGACCTTTTTCTGCTTCGTTTTTTATTGAATTTTTCTCCAGATATCGTAAACAAAACTTTCGTACTCTAAATATAGTCACTGAATCCCCCACATGTCTTGCAATTTCAGCATAAGAAAGACCACTTCTCGTAACACAATAATCTTATCTCCTTTCTAGATGTCCAAACTCTTTTATTTGATGTTATTGTTTCTTGACTAAATATTAAAACTTTTTACAAGAGTTCCTATTTGTAATTTGATTACATAAGAAACAGTCTTCCCCTTCGACATAACAAAGCATAATAATGATTTGTTCCAACTGTAAACATGTCAGCTTCTGTTGCCATCATGTTTACAGTTGGAGCACGTCATTTGATTGGTTCCCAGAACAAGAACAGTGATTGGTCACGAAATTTAGACATTACAAACCACTTCAAACTGGGTTTGTTTCTTAGTTAAAGTACATATAACTTCTTTTATATTGAAAATATTTGAATGTCGTTTTTTGTATTGAATTCAGTACAAGATTCTTTAAAATGAAGCATACGACTTTGCATTTTGTGAAACGTAACACTTTTTTATAAACATACAAAATTAAAAAGAAAAAATTCCCAAGTGTCCATAATTTTGGCCACCACTGTGTGTGTGTGTGTGTGTGTGTGGTGCGTGCGTGCGTGCGTGCGTGCGTGTCGATTCATTTGTATTGAATTTTTTCTACACTCACAGTTTCGGAATGGTAGGGAAAATTGAAACATTGTGAAAAGAGATATATTGCGGCAGAAAGCAACTCTTCCTCTTCTTTAATTGAATCAAAAATAAAAAGGGAAGGAGAGTGATGTTGAGAAAACCCTTAATAGAAGTAAAAGGTCGACGGCTGCTTCCAGATTAGATTACAGAACACTCTTCTCGGCAAAAGACATCTACTGAAGAATAATACTGTTGCCTCTCAGAACAAAAATAGTTGTGGGTATTGGAAAGCAGAGATATTTCATACCAAAAAGATTGATCCCACGAATGAATCAGCGCAACGCACATCGGAGGTTTACGAAGAAGCGCCTCAATAACACCTTTACAGCAGTATCGGCAACACACTGACGCAGTCGTTTAATCTCTAATCCATAAGATAAGTCTCGTATCCATAAGATAAGGAAACTGATAAGCACCAAAGGAAAACAAATTATCGGTCATTGAAATGTCTATTTGCTTCTTCATCACAGAAGCTTCAGTGAAACATGAGAGTTTAGTGAAAGAAATTGGAAATTATTAATCGGTCCGAAATCCTCCAGACCTCATAGGATATAGAATCAAAGTAAATATGCCTTCGCTTAACATTAAAAAACTACACCCAGACTCACAACACATTTCCAAATGCTTGAGATTCGAACCTCATTGCATCATACTATGTATTTAAAAACTAAGAAGCATTCAATAGATAAGTACACTTATAAAGCCAGGTTAAAAAAAAAAGAGGTTAATATGCAATGGAGACGTATATGAATTTTATAAACTACAACTAACCCAAACAGACATAAGCGGCATATCCTATTCTTTTTCTTACGATAGCGAAATCAAAATATAATTTAGCATTACTGAACTTTTCTGTCTGAAATATATTCTTCCGTGACTTCCAAAGCAACATCTTTTCTTTAAAAAAAAAAAGTTAGGAGAAAGCTTTGTTTTACAAAAGAAGCATGTTGCGTATTTGTATAGTAATTGGCGTACAAATGCAAAATATACTGCAAATTTTTGTCCAAACATTACAATTCTGGGAAGAAGGGGTGGAGAATCTACTTCTACCCCCTCAACAAATCTGAATAAATATAGAAAAAATAACAGAAGTTAAGATTTGGATAATGTTTACTAAACGTGTTTCGGAATCGGAAGCTTTTCCGCGGTTGTTACAAACTCCGCATTCATGGCACGCACGATCAACCACTAAAAAATGACGCGCAATTAAGATCTACAACAACCATTGTTCATACGTTGGACTAAAGAAGATCGCCGAACATCCTCACAAAGAAGTGAAGTTCCTATTCAATTTACTCGCAACATTTCGTCAAATCCTCCTCATTCCAATTGAAAAAAAAAGGTCTTCAATTTGTTACATTCGAGACAACGAAAAAAAGAAAATGGATGATCTCCCACTATCGATATACATATTTTTGACGAAATCACAAACAACATTTTAATATCTTAAAAAACTGAAGCCGCACTCTAGCATTGTCCAGTTGATAAAGAGTGATTTTTGCAAATCAGATTTTACGGTCATATTTCGATTAACAAGCTTCATAAATTTTTGCCTAATTTATTATAGTATTATGAAACGAAAGTGATTTTAAAAATTCGGCTATATATTTAACATCTCGTTCCCCCCCCCCCTTCTCCATTTGACCTTCATAATTTTTCGTTCCTTTTTCGATAAAGAGCCCTGATGAAACTCGTTTTATTGATTTTCTCTGCGGAAGCATCTTTAAAAGTTACTCCTTTCTCCAACAGCGAAAAAATTATTCAAATCGAAATCTACGTACACACAAACTTCTCGATAACTCAATGTAAGAGAATGATAAAATAATGGAAACTGGAGGTAAGAACTGCAGTCGAAAAAAAAGTATTTTAACAAAATGAATATACGCTTACGAGGGAAATAAATGTTTGGCTACAGTTGTCACGTTTGTTTCAGGGGATTGGGGAGAATTGAACAATAAAGAATTCGAAACATTTGCACTTTAGGTTTTGGTTGTCAGCAGTGGTATAAAAAAAAAGTAAGTTTTCACATTCATCGTTTCTTTCCTATTTTCGTGCTTCTGTATCAAAGTCCCGCGATTAACTCTTCACGGCTCAATTAAAAATCCAATGCATAAATTACCATTAAATTAATATCATCCATGGGAATGATTCGAAAAGAACTTAAAGTTTGTAACAGAAACTCTGCAAATAATTCTTGAATTTCCGTTTTTCAACAAAATGGCATCAAAAAGATTTAGAAATCTTTAAAGAGAGACACGTCACATGCAATTCTTCTGAAATATTTGAATTTCGCAAAAATAATATAAAAAATGCCACACAGCAGACTTTTCTTTTATGAACAAGGAAACTATTCTTGCGGAGATAAAACTCTACAAAATATGCAAAGTTGAGTGCATATAATACTTGCACATGAAAAAAAAGCTTTGTTTTTAAAATAAAATGACATCAAAAAAAAATTTCAAGCTATCGATGGATGTTCATCATAATTTATAAGAGAACAAGATGACAAAAGCAAACGAAAAAATTTAATCAAATTGCATTAATTTCGAAAAAAATTACAAAACAGCCTCTATGTTTCAGGTGTCCATTATATTTTACTGGACAGGCTTAGAAAAGAAAACGGAGCAAATGAAATCGAATTTGCGGCATTCCTTTGCAAAATCTAGTGAATGGTTTGTAATTAGGCCATTCTATAAAAGTCTTTTCTTTTTTTCCTTCTTTTTTTTTTTTTTTTTTTAATTTCATCACTAACGCAAAGAATATTTTTCTGGGAATTTGATGAGAGTACGAAGAAATCCGTTATTAACCGTAATACGGATAAATTTCAGATTGCAAAGGGAGAGGGGGGGACCACAGGGAGGTTTGGATCGCTACGCCGTCCGCCACAGACTGAAGGGATCGATGGCTGAAAGTCAAAGTTCGCGGCTGTCTTTGAAGTTAATCCTTCCCCGGGGCAGCACCATCTTCCAGTCATAAAATGACGCACAGCTAAGAACCCTAATTAGAATCCTTCGACCAACCACTTTTGAGAAAAGAAACGTCGTGGACCATTGTAGTTGCCACTTGATTCTTCCTTTCTTCATTGAACTCTTTTAACAGAGAAAGTTTTATTTATTTGAAAACCTTATATTTTTTGGAAACTAGTCTAATGAATAGAGCTGATAATCTGTCTCAAACAAAGCGATACCACAGTTAAGTTCAAACAAAAAACTTGATCATCCTGACTGAGAACTCAACTGCTGCATCACTTCTACAAAAGGTGAGAATTTTGACGAATTAAAAATGCGCAGCAACCCGTTCTGTCACCAAAGGAAAGATCTGCTCTTCGCTTCATCCCCCTTCATTTACTACACATCAAAAGAATTCAAAAGGAAGCCTGTCGTTCACACTACATTCAGAGACACTAACCCTTTTAGAGGAACTCGATCACATCAGGGTTACTGTTTAGTGTGGGAGGCTAACCTTTTTTCCTAAGTGCTTAACATGAAAATTGTAAACGAACTATTATAATAATAATCACACACATTCCTTTCGAAAATCAAAATTTATATACACTTTAAGAAATATCATTACAAGTATCGTCGAAACCATGATCGTTTCAAACTAAAATAACTCATTAACGATTATTTTTATCATAAAAATATAATTTCTTTAAAAGTTTGCATTAAAAAAAAAATTTAGAATTATAATTTCTCCATAAAAAAAGAAAACCTCTAATGTGAAAATCTGAAAAATACATATAATAAGATTTTATGGAGATACTCGGATTCTGGTGAGAAAACTACAGGAAGCACTTCAGAATTACTTCTTTTCCTGCAATTTATTTTTGTTTTGCTCAAACAACTGGAAGTGTCTTACGAAATAAATAATAAAAATATTTTTTTAACTTTTAAAAATGGGCGTGAATAAAATTACACGAGGTAAATTACCAAAATAAAGAATATTACTTCATAAATGAATATTTTTTGCATTGTATGTTAGGATACAACCATCCCCTTCCTTTAAAAATTTAAATTGTTTATTTACAATAAAAGAAATAAAAATTTATGTTTCTTTCATTATAGCTATGTGTACCTCATTTAAATCTAGATTCTATGTTCCACTGAAACGATAGCAAACTTTGAGATCGATTTTTGGTTCAATGAATAAGGATATCCTCAAAGGGATGGCAGGGCCTTGGGTTGGACACTCGATACCACTAAAAGAGCACAGAAGACAGGTAAATCTGTTGAATCGTGACATGGCTAAGTGAGTAAGACACCAATTCAATTTTGTTTTCATCCACTGGACAAATCAAAATCCATTTCAATCCATATTTTGAATTAATCCCACAATCTTCAAATGAGCCTTGCTTTCATCAAAATAACGCGATTTCTCTTTAATTAGTTAAAAAAAAAACTGCAGTTAATCTTTATATATGAAAATTTACCAAACATGATTTTAAAAACAGGTACAGGACAGTTTGAGGAATCGATTAGTTATAAGCCATCTGAATAAATTAATTAGCCATACCTACAAAGTAACTTATTTCTAAAATGTGAAAATATTTATTGTCATCTGAAAATTCACTCTTGAAACTAATTATTTCGTTACAAAAAAAAAATGCCGAATAAAATTCTAAATGCAATAAAATATAACATTTCACAAAATAAAAATTCTCTAATGGCATAATAAGAGTTAATACCAGATTCAGAAACAAAAATATTAGTTAAGAAATAATTTCAATACAATAAAAAACGTTAAAAAGGAAAAATATTTCTTACGTTTCTTTCAGAAAATGATTGAGAAATTACATGTGCTTTCTTCCGCAATAAATGTAATATTCAATTTCCAACTTATTTTTCAACTTTTTGAATAAATATTCATTTTTCACAAAATATATTTTCAAAGTTCCAGCCTGAAAAATATTTCTCATTGTGTCACAAAGAATTACATGTTCGTTGCAAAATTCAACTGAATCAAATGTAGGCAAGATATCCATCTTATAATCGACTGCCGCAGAATAACAAGAATAGGAAAGAGTCTCGATTCCAAAAAAGTACCATTCCTGTTCAAGTCTTTAGATTATATAAAATCTCAGGAAATTAATACATACTAGTTAATTTCAAATAAATAATAATTGAAAAAAGAAGTAAAATAGTCTTTAAATTGGATGATATCCAAACAATTGATGTTTTCCCCCCATTAACTAATATATCTCAACAATACCCAAGGTAATAAATTATAAAAGACCTCTGTCTCATTAAAAATAAGGAACTTTTTGAAGGAAAAAAAACTTATCGATTATTTGATTTTTAAAAATTTCAGTTTAAAAATGAATAAAAACAAATTATTTACGTATTTTTCCCCATTACATTCCAAAAGTTTTGGAATTTTATTAAGTCAGTTCGGATACAGTGGGCGTTTCAAGAGTTTAAAATTCTAACTAAACTTGATTGGGAGCTTGCACTTGTTTGTAAAAATGTAAATCATTTTAACACCATTAATACAAATGTATTTTTCACTCGTCAGTTGACCACAAACAGGAATATGATAAGCAACTTATTACAATACCTTCTACAATTTGTCTATGTATTTTTTCACCGTCGTAATAATACTAACAAAATACAAATAAACTTTTGATTTGAAACCGAAAATTTTTCCTTCCGTGGTTTCAATCACTGTAACTTAGATCTGGACAATCAACAGTCGATTTGTGATTCCTTCTATTAAGTTCTTTTGATAATTTCTCATTATTAGAAGAAGGAAATATACAAAAATGTTTTTTTTTTTTTTCGAGGACAATTTCAAAAATGCAAATAGTAAACTTGCTTCTCATCATGTACATACTTCTGATCCTTTTGGATCAGCGCTGATCTCGCTTTCGTATGACCATTTCACTCTCTTCTTGATTTCCTACAGAACCACAAACATAACACCGATGGTGGTGTGAAATAATACGAACTGCAGAAGAGATCCTGAAGGATTGGGTTCATTTAAGTACATTGAAGAGATATGTTCCAAAAGTGAATCCATTTTCAAATGAAATTCAGCAAAAATAAGGTGGAAACACCCTCCTAAATTGGTTATTACTTAAAAACTACACAGCTCTAAAACAACAGTTTCGACTTGTCGACGTCGGTACTACTCACAGAGCAGACCACTGTCGCAACCTTGAAATTTGTGGGAACGAGATTGTTTCGTTTTCCGACTTATGCGCGTATATATATATTGGATCAATCCCAGTATCGACAGACTCTCAGAACAATGAAACCGTATGAGGAGTCTTCTGCTCCAAGATAAGGCACGAATCGCCTCAAGGTTGTGTTTTCAGACATCTCCCATTGTTTCGCTCTCCGCATTTTGTTATTTATCCCTTCTCTCTCCGCACAGGGTTTTTGAACCTCTCCGCACACACAACAGCAGATAAAGGTTACTTGTATAAATCTCCTTTCACGAATTCATTAAGGTCATGTGCAGATCTTTTTTTTTTTTTCATGTAAAGAGTGGACGTTTATTTATAATGCCGTAGTGTACGCTACATGCTACTCAAAATCCCAGGTCCTCATTATACAGAATTTGCCAGTCACAAGATTTTCAATTTCTATGCAGAAAGGCTATCGTTTCGCACTTTCCTGACTTTTTCTCTCCTTGTGATATATAAATACATGACTGTATTATGCAGATTTTGAACTAAACAAAATTGACGAAGTGGGTCGTTTATTCTCTACAGATAGTTTCCGGCATTATCGCCTTCGACATAAATTTTAGTATTTTGTTCTCTTCACATAGAACGTTACGCCAAATCAATGACAAACAATGATAGAGAAAATAAAAGTACCTGTTATTTTTGAGCCATTAAGACTGAATAACACTCCTTAAAGGCAATATTAACCCAATAGTTACCAACATTCGAGTTAAAAAATTGTCACATTTTTTGACAAGATTAATATTCAGACACACACACAAAAGCGAATTACAAGATATCAAGAATTTTAAAAATCAATCTAATACGACTTATTTCAAAATCAATAGAAGAAAGCGAGTGTCTAGTTTCATGATGCTTGGATTGAGAAGTATAGTTAGAGAAGAAATCCTGGAGAAGTATAAATCATGCTTTTCATTATACTCCTCCAGGACCTGACACGAACTTTCCTAACTGCTAAGGCATTATTTAAATAAAGGAATGGGAAAAGTACCAAAGCCAATTTTAAAATCAATTCCTTTTCCTGGAAATATTCTATCCGTATTGATAAGTAATCGGGATGCCTAGCCCTGTTGAGCTTTAATCTCTCGTCATGATGTAGTTTAACTCGATAACTTCCGAAATACCCGGTGCAATGAATAAGGTTTAAAGTTTAAAAATAGAATGAATATATATTTAAAAAAAATTTATCTCAAGTACTATATCTGGATGGGATTGAAAATTCAGCATTTTCATGCTGCCATTAATTTGGAATACAGAAGGGGGGGGAGCAATCATATTCTTCAGCGGGATCAACAGTTAGCGAAGTGAGAGACAAACGAAAAGCTTTCCCGCATCGAATGAATCACTCAATAATGCCAATCACCGAGAGGAAACCATTCGAGTAATGGGTGTGAAATATCATTTGCAACTTCCGCCTGCACAAGACACAGAGCCTCGTAACTCATCATACCTCCCGTGACTCAAAATCGCGAAATAATTATGACGCATTGTGAGGGCAATCGTCGAAGAATCTCCCTGCCCCTCCTGTGCGATCGCTTTATTAGTATTCATTTCTAGTAAGCATTCTAAAACCCTCCTAACTATTCGAAATCAATTAAAAATCGTTTAATTGGAATAACATCTAAATTTCTAATTTTTCAAAAACTATCTACTGTAAATTTCGTCACAAGTAATACTGGAAAGATTTAGCCTGAATAGCAGTAATATTTGTAATTCAGATACCCAATCATACATAAATATATATCTGCGTAAATGATTTTTGACATGGAAAGACAGGAAAACGAAACACGTATTTGATAATCTCGAATTCAATCAAAAAGAGAAAAAAAATACTTTTTCCCCCTCAGAGGAAAAATGGAAACAATACAAGCGAAAAGGCAAATATTCGGGAGAAAATAAAAACGTTAATTAAAAATGACCGATTCTGAGATTTAATTTATTACCACATGGATTATTTTTTAAACAATGGGTTCATCTTCTACTACTCCACGTCACTTCATCGTCTTATTAGATTCTAATATCGCCACTAAAAAGCACAGTGTTTTGAGAATACATTAGATACTTTTAAAGAAAACCTGGGAGGTGCGGGAGTGCGTCTAGAAAAAAAAGGTTCTGATTAACGGAATATAATTGAGTGAAAAGTTTGGGATCTATTGATCTGGAGCTTTTAATTTTTTGTTCTAGTATTATTACATTCATTTCCCCCTCACATTTTGCCAATTCTAAAAACAATAGAAATAACCACTCATGATTCTGGCGCAAAATAATAACTATCCCACGAAATCATTTAATTTTTCAGAAAATAATGGATGTTGTGCCTCGAACTACTCCTTCAGCAAAACAAAGTAATGGCCTGATATGAAGTAAGTCTGCACCATAAAGTAAGAAACATAAACGATAACAGAAAAGAGAGAGAGAGAAAAAAAAACTCCTTCTTTTGTTTTTATTCATTTGTTTTTGAACAATTCAAACTGAGAAGTATACCTACGGCCTTTGTACCCTCCTTCCACCGTCTTCTGCTGCAACGTATTCATTTTAAATCTTAATTCGTTTGTTCTAAATCACTTTTTTTTCCGCCTCGATCTAAAAATAACTCTTCTCTCAGAACCGCAGGTTCTGACGTCCTACACACAAGGGCGTCAAAACGTTTGTACACGTCATCTTTTCTCCTTACAAATAATCATTCCATTTTGCGAGAATAAAACGACGTTTACATGCAGAGACAATGAGAAACACGAAAAATTTACACTTTTCAAATTTAAAGCGGTTAAAAAAAAGTCCTTCTCATTGTCAACTCTTCAAGAGATTTCTTAAAGATGGGGAATGAGAAAGATGATGACAGTTCGCCAGTAGTCAAAATAAAATATTACGCAAGTGTTAGAAAGAGTAATTATGCGGAAAAGTGGATTTCTGAATAGGCGGTGAAACAGAAGGAAAAGAAAGAAGAATTGGATAGTTCTACAACTTGACTGATAGTCAACATAAAATTCAAGAACGCACAAGAAAACACTTGAAAGATGAAATAATATGAGTTTATATTTCCGTATTCGAAAAAAGAACAATAAATTCTAAGAAGTGAATTTGAGGGTGAAAAAATATCTATTAAACATATATATATATATATATATATATATATATATATATATATATATATATATATAATATATATATATATATATATATATATATTGTGTGTGTGTTTATAGATTCTATATCTCCCCATAAATCGGTGGGGAGGTTTTTTACATAATTGTTTATTTTTTCATTTCTCTTCTTTCTAAATGTTTTTTGAAGAAAGAGGTATCTTCAGTTAATGACTCTCCTTTATTTTTGTTTTTGAACTAATTTTAATTTTCATAGATTTTAGCTTTTCTTATCTATTGTTAACTATGTTTGATATTGTTTTTTAGATATTTTAAATCAAATACCCTTCGACAATACAGTTTTAAATAATAAAACAATATCAAATTATATTGTTTGACATTGTTTTTAATTTTTTTTGAATATTTAAATATGTTTGACATTGTTTTTTAAAATATTTTAAAAATAATTTAATAAAATTTATTTTGGATATTAATAGATCCTTACTAACATAATGCTGTAAAATACAGGTGTTCATGTGAATTGTTTTGTATTACTCCAGGAGGCTGTACATTGATTTGGTTTAATTAACGTCGAACAAGAAGCAACACAAGGGCTATTGGCGACGGACCTTGTAATTTTGAACCTCGGTCAAGTGACAAGGACGACACCTGAGCTGGCATGTGTTTTTTGATAGTTGTGAGTTTAAGGGCTCTTAAAATTTTCTTATTTCTCATATATGTAGTGGATCTTGCAACCATCCGAATAGCTAAACTTTGATTACTATCTAAGATTTGAATATTACTTTTAGCACAATATGCCCACACTAAACATGCATTAGTGGTATGTGGTCACATACTGGAGATGTAAATAAGAACTTCGTCATTGAAATTCATGGTAGAGTCTTATAAGAAGATAAATTTGGTGCGAAACTTTTATGCGTGTTTAATGTGTTTTTTCCAACTGTAACTCTTAGATATTTCGAGGACTGAGACCAATGGGATGAAGGGGAGGGGGATTCTTCTATTTTTTAAATGAAAAGAACGGCTCCTGATATATCAACATCAATTTTGATTTTCAGTTTGTTATAATATATTTCTTGAATTTGTAGGTGTTCATTAAGGGCAAAATTTATAGTTTTGGGTTTTTGAATTTTGCGAGGATGGCCGTATCATCCACATAAATATTTCGAGTGGTGAGGGAATAATTAGGAAAATCATTTACATATAAATTACAAAAAAAAAGGTCCAATCCAACTTCCTTGAGCCACACCTGAATTTAATGCTACGTGGGATGGATATAGTATCAAGATTTTTCACTTGAAACAAATCAGTTATTGCATTAAGAGTGCGCTGAATTTAATGCTACGTGGGATGGATAGAGTATCAAGATTTTTCACTTGAAAAAATCAATTATTGCATTAAGAGTGCGGGAGCAAGATGAAACAGTGAAGAAAGTGATTAGTAGTTAATTAATGGGCGAAACTGTCTAATCAAACTCAATCAAATGTTTTTGATATGTCTAGAAAAACAGCTCCTGTAGAGGGAAATTTGAAAACTAAGAGGAAATGGTTTCAAGTATAGATGATTGATATAGATTTTTGGTAAATCCATATGAGTATGGAATAATGAGATCGTTTATTTCAGTGAAAGAATAAAATCTTGTAAGAATGATCTTGTGATTTGGTTAATTTTCCAAGAGAGGTGAGGAATAGCTGGTAAATGAGATATTGCTGCTAGTTTGCTGTTAAATGAGATATTTTCCCGGTTTAATTAAATTATTAATAAACACGTAGAAGATAATGATTAAAAAAATTAATTTTATAACAGTGGAATTAACAATACTTTCAGCTCTATATAAAAAATAGCTGTACAAATAAATAAAATTAAATCTTCTCAGATCTTTATTACTCCACAATTTCCTAGAGACCCAATTATATTTAGACTAGTCTCTCATGATTACAAAAGCAGATACATTATTGCAAAAGTACTCGAAGATGCAATCAATGAATTTAATAAAAATACTATCATTAAAAATAGTTAAGATATTATTAAAATAATAAAATACAAACATTTAGTTATGATTTTGAAGACCTTTTAATTCGATAGACATAGATTATCTAATTAAGGTACTGTTAATTATTCAAAAAGATTATAATATTAAGGAATTCATTGCTCAAGAAAAATTTGAATCTTTAATATCGTACTGAGAGAAAATTATATTAATTGCAAAGATAAAAAAAATTTAACAAAGTAGGAGTATTTCATAAATAATAGCTTGACATACTTTCACTAGTGTATGAACATAATATTGATTATCTTATTTTAAAAAGATATATTGATAATCTACTTGTTTCAAATTACTATAAGCCTTGTGAAGATAAACCTAACTTTTTATACTACAAATCTAAATCAAATTTGTTGTAAATATGAAACAGGATTTTTAAATATACAAATGAAAATTGTAGGTAATGAAATTATAAGCAATATTCATGACAAAAGGAATAGTTTTAAATTTCATAATAATAAGGTACCTTTCTAGAGTAGCTGTTTACATATTTCTATTTTTAGAAATATCATTATTCATTATGTTTATGTTATAAAAAATAATTTAATAAATTGTAATAAACTAAAAAGCATCAAAAGAAGTTTATCAGAAATTATATTTAACAAATTGCCCAATTAATATTATTAAAAAACATTTAAAAAGTTATTAAAACAAATTAAAAATAGATACTTATTTAAATGTCTATAGTGTGTGTGTGTGTTTGTATGTGTATATATATATTTATGTCTTGTTAATATTTTTTGGTTCTCACTTTCTATCAGTTTTTGCCTATTTTTAATGATAAAATTCATCTATAATACTTTGAAACATAAATTTTGGTTTTGTTAAAATTATTTTAATTTTAAACTTACCCACCACATGAAGGACCATATTTTTGGAATAGTTTTCTTTACGAATTTTAATAGCTGTAGATTTACTAATTTTAGTTTGTTTATCTAAAGCAAAAAATTTAATTTGACATTGATTATTTGGGATTGATTTTTAAATTTAAATTTGGTGCGATAAGTATTTTTAGTAAATATTTTTAGATTTATACAGTCAATCAATGAATCAATTAATCAATAATGCTTGGTGATTATAAACAATGTAATATCGCGCCTTATTGGAATGGAGTTGTGCGCAACAAATTTCTTGTGAAGATAAAAGTTAAAACTTTTTGTTTTAAATAACATTTTATGAAGTGAAAATTAATCTATACAGATTATTAAGTTTTATGTTTGTTTACTTTGGTTTAAATGTATTTCCCTGTTTCCTTTTTCTTATGTTGAATTTCTGTTCGTTTATGAAATTTTGATTATTCTTGATCTATACTATTAATGTAATCACAAAATTAAAAAAGTTGAATTTATAAAAGTTGTGATGGTTGGATAACTAGTTTAAACACACTTTTATCAGTCGGAAGTCTGGGACAGTATTTAAATTACATTTTATTTCCATCTTCGTTTTTCCTTAATTATTTTCTAAATAGATTTGCTTTGTATTTTGAGAAGCTTTTGGTTTAACTAGGTTGTTGCTTTTAATTAATGGTTTATATTTGTTTTGAATTGAAATTATGAATTTGGATTTCTGCAAATTTATGGCTTTGTTCATAATTAATTTTTATTTGTTTTAAATTAAGATAATAATTTTAAGTTGACTATTTATCTATGATATTTTTCTATTAATTCTGTAGTATCTGTAGCTTTTTAGTTTTAATATTTTTGAATTTGTTTTTTGCAGTTATAATTTGTAATTTTCGAATGATTTTAGGTAATTTAAAATTGTTTAATTTCCATAATATATATATTACACAAGTGTTTCAACGAGCAAAATATGTCAATCATAGGCTTCAATCTCGCATAAGATGTTTATATAAAAATGCATGGTATATAAATATATTTGCAGCAGGGCTGAAACAGATAAGAAAAGTTTCTGCTTATGCTAAATGATGTTGAACTCTTGCATTTTGGTAGTGTATGAGCAATAATGATTCCCTTCGAGAGGATGGCAGGAAATGTACTTCTTGTGAGTGAAACATTTCTACTGTGGTACATTATGAATGTTGAAATTTGTTGTGAACATCCATAGTATGTCTTTCTTAAAGATGGAATCGTTAAGAAACGTATTAAGTAGTGGTTCATTTTTGAGTTTTAAAAAAAGCATTATGGGAAAAATGGCAAAACATTAAAGTATAACAAATTTCAAATCAAATTCCTCTTTTTTAATTCTTTTTAAAATAAAACTTAATTTATTTTTAGCAGCAACTGCTCAAACATTTACATCCAAATATTTTAAAAGAATAAGGTTTTATACGAATTAAACAATGAATAAATATTTTTTCTTATTGACATTTCCATTCATTAAAAAATTATTAGGATAAGTTTAGTTATACAATTATATATTTTGAGCATAGAAATTTTTTTTAATTCGATAGAATTTCGAAGAAACCAATTTTACAGATCAGGGAGAGAAAAAATTAAGATCTAATTCACCCTATGTTTGTACATGCAATTCCTACAGTCAACAAAATGCAACACTATGAATATAATTGTATACTTTTAATGGATAAAGTTAATAAATGAATCTTATTTAATAATAAAAAAACCTGTATACTTATAATAAAATTATCATGAATACAGAAATACTTTAGCGTTAGAATAAGAATGAAAATTGGAAAAATATTTTCCGAGTAAATCTGCGGAAATAACCTTCGTTTTTGCAAAAACAACAAAAAACCGTCTAAATAAATTATTTTCAAACCTTACACTTGGCTGGTTATAAAGACAGTGAAAAAGAGATGTTTGCACTGGAATAAAAATGCATAAGATTTTTGTTTTCGAAATTACTTTGCAACCCGGGGGTGCACTTCATCAGTTTGATCTAATCTTTTTGGCTTCAAGAGAATCAATTTTCCGCTTTCTTTTTTTAAGTCAATTTTGTCGTAATCACTCTAGATGGGGGTAAAAATTGGGATGAAACAAACTGAATTCATGAAATACCACATACCATCCAAACTACAAGTATATTCACCACCCTCCGTTTAAACACAACTTATTGTCTAGCTCAAAAAAAAAAAAAAGACTCAACAGGTAAAGAATGTTGTATGATATATCAAATATTTGCGTATTTCTTAGTTTCCATCCACACTTAAAAGATTGCTCCGTTTCGATAGCTAATTGAAAATACGGTTTTTTTTAATGAAAATATACTTTTAATTATTTTTAGATATAATTTTAATGAAAAGTGAAGCATTCCTTTTCATCTTGATAAGAAAAGAAATTTTAGAGCATTTCCACAAAAGAATTAATACCAAGTCCCTAGATATCTTATCTTGTACATCTTATAAAGGTGACTCAAACGACTTCCAAACACTTTATAGAAACGTGATGACCTCTTCGATTATACATCCAAAAAAATGAGATTCAAAGCAATATTTAAAAATTCTCCCCCTAATCACACAATCGAAGAATTTGGGGTCAACAAATAATAACAAATACGACTACATCCGCCATTTCTATAATAACACTTTCGATCATTTACTAAGAAAATATTCATACAAACTCTTTAAATCTTTCCCTCCCCAAAACTGTATAAGCACTCCAAACTGTCGTACATCAAGCTTTGACAGCAATAACCGGTTTCAAATAAATAAGTCAAGCTTTTATTTGAAGATGGACTAAAAAGTATAAAAAATTTATTTTCAATGTAAAATAATATATAATTCTTAAAGCTTGAGGCGGTTAACTAAAATACCTAGATATTAGCGATAAATTAAGTACCATAGGTACTTACATATATTAAATTAAAAGAAATATTTTCGCTTTTATAAATATTATTTTATTTTTAAAAAAGTTTCTCACTTTTTAGTCCCCTTTTAAATAAAAGCTTTTTGTCCCCCTTTTACTAAATTTATGTATTTTTAATCTGAAAATTTAAAATTAAAAAGCAATTACGTGAACTATACGCGAGTGCAAAATTTCGACTATCTCTCTCAGATTAAGTTGTTCAGAGATTAAGATTTAAAAAATTTCCATTTTGATTTTAAAAAAAAGGCCGGGGGTGATGGAATCTAATATATTACAAAATAATAAAGAACGCGAATTTTTAGTATGAGAACAAACATTAAGAACCAAAGACATCAGTTTAATCATAGTCTGCATCTTCATTTCTAGTTTGAGAACTCTGTTAACTGGAAGGAGTCTCACCATTCTGTGTTTGGGTTACGAAGAGCCAAACAATGTGTTAGAGATCTGTAAAAGCTTTGAGATTCAGTTAATTTTAAGGAGCAGTGACCTTCATTAGTTCCCAAATTTGTGAAATCCTACCGGGCAAAGCAATGAATATATCAACGACGACTCTTCAAAGAGTTAAATGGATTTTAATATTTACCATACGCCAACATCCCGTCATACAGTTTTTTTTTTTTTTTTCCAACGGGAAAAATGATTACAGAATATAGTTTAAAGAAACTACTGCACTACTATCTCTAATAGATCCTAAAGATTTTAATTATTAATTTTCTTTTTTAAAGTAAATAATAGTTTATAATATTTTACAGAAAGTATTAGTTAGTAATTCAACTGTCCAAAATTATTTTTTTCATAATTAAAATTGTAAAATAAAAAATATTTGCAGAATTTTTTAGTATCTCAAATAAAAAAAAACGTGATTAATTATACAATTCTGCCGTAGAAGAATTTCAAATTAATACTTAAAACTTTTGAATCATATACTAAAACACAAATGGTTTTTCCTTAATTTTATCAATCAGTACAATGTATAGAATTTTTTGATTGATTGTTTATAAATGTCACACTCAAAATCAACACGAGGGCAATTGACGACGGGCCTAGTAATTCTGAACCTCAACCAAGTGACGAAGCCGATAAACAGAGTTGGCACTTTACTCTCCAAACTTCCACCCTCTACAACAAGAAGACTTGGGATCTAGACAGATTTAACGTGCAACATCCCTTCTACACGGAGGGCCTTTCATGGCATCAGGATTCAAACCCACGACTCGATGAAACAATGCCGCCCGCGAACTCGCGATCACGACCACTAAGCTACCGCTAGAATGCACAGAAATGAGGGGGGGGGGGGCACTCAAATGTTCACGCAACAAACAGATTACCTAACAATTGTGCAAGAATTTCATTAAAAACAGTTTCAAGTAGTAAAGCAATCATCTGTTGTAAACAATATTTTTTTTCCCGTGAAATCAGCTTTAAATTCAGAAATATACTGCATTAGGAAAATGTTTGACAAACTAATATTATTTCAGTACAGTTAACGTAGACATAAATAACCTACTTATGTGCATTTCAGAACTAAGTTTTGAAAATAATACTTCACGAAATTTCCAAGTGAGCAGCAACAAAAAACTCTTAAATCCACTTAAGACGCGATAGAGAGCAGTTCTTCAGCACACACAAATAAGCATAATTCAACAAATGAGAACTCATTTGAAAGCATGCATCAAGAGAAACAAAAAGCTACTAATGACCCGAAGAATTTCGGTTGAAATAAATCAATCTAAAAGTCCATCGATGGGAACAGAGGAAAATAGAAGGGAGGGGGGGTGCCACCGCGGACTTCGATTCCTCTGGAGACCGTATCGTCGACCGCGTGCTCCCGAGGAGAACACCAAATCACGAAAAACAGAATCCAAAAAAACCAACCTTCTCTCGCCCATATCGTGATATACAAAATCTACCATTCATTGGGATAAAAGAAAAAATTAATTAAGGATACTTTTTTAGAACAATCGATTCGATCAACATCAGAAAAAAAAAAAGTAATAGAAAATCGCAAATACACTTTCTCTATGCGTTAGGCAAAAAGGGGGGAAGTCAGAAGATAAAATTGAAAAATATAAATAAAAACAAATTGCGTGTCTTATTCAAACAATTAATTCACTGAAAGAGAGAGAGAGAGAAGCCGGCAGTGCGAGTGTAGAGGAGGCCGGGTCGTCCGATCGACCTTTTCGCGCGAGGGACGGATACCACCCGGAGAGGATCAGAATCGTCCTTCCTTTTTTCCATTTCCCTCAGAGGACCATGTCTTCGCGAACAAGGTCTAGATCTCGTCCTGGATCGGGTCTTTTTTCTCATCATGGCGGGAGTGCGAGAGTTAAAGAAGAAACCGAGTACTTACCGGTGGTGGATGCAGCAGCGGCGGCGACACACTGTTGCTCCACTCGGCGCGCAGGAGCGCTGCTGCCATCTTGGGCGGGTGAGGATCACTCCGGACGGAGGGGGGGAAGACGCGCGTGACGTCAATCCCTCCCAAGGTGAGTAGTCTCGCTTTTTTGGATCGGGACAGGTGAGGGGGGAATCGATGTGCACCTCTCTATCTCTCTCTCTCTCTCTGCGGACGGGACAGAATGGCCGTAGATTTTGGATCCGACTCGCGATTTGATAAAATATGCTCCTTCCATCCTTGTCTTGACAAATGCAACAGTTTAGGCTCGAAAGTGGTAGGAATTGAGTTCCGGCCGAACCCAGAAGGAATACTTCCAAATCAATACCGTGTGCACATGTGAAAAGAGAGACGCGCGCCCGATTACCGTAAAAACACTTTTTCCGCGTGGACCCTCTGTGGGCAGGGAAACACATGCATTTTGGGCGATTGAACCCTTGCCTTGGCATGAAAAAATTACTGTTTTCTCATGTCTCTCATTCATTTTTCTTGAAAAAAAAAAATGGCTACTTTCAATTCTGGAAATAGCAATCAACACACAGAGTAATTTTTTTTTCAAAATAAATCTCTTCGTACGCAATATCCCAATTCAAACTTCCATTTTTAAAAAAAACATGGATTAGAATAATTTTAAACCATTAAATTGGATTTTCGTTTTCTCTTTCGTAAATGTTTTATGCAATTGTATAATACATAATTGTATTTCCTTTTGAAAATTAAACTAATGGTAAACACCAGGATGTTATATTTAACACACGCCAATAATAAAAACAGGGAAAAGAGAGAGACGATACTAAAATAATGCATTTAAGAATCAAACGCTCCACCAACTGGAGTGGGTCTGCAAAATGGTCGATATGATGTTGAAAGGGCTCCGCTGTATGACTAGCTGGGAAGAAAATGTAAATCAGAAGTCTCAAATGTTATAAATAACCAAGCTACAACGATTTTTTTTTAATTAAATTTATACCATATATATTAGGAAAACTTTAACTACATTTCACGCTTATCGAGAAGTAGTCAGATCGAAATCAACTGCTACGGTAACGTCAAAGTTATTGAAGGTTCCAGGTGCTAGTTTATTACAGGTTATGACGTTTTCATATTTAGGTTGATTTCTTAGCAATTAATTATTAAAGTGAGTATTTATTTAAATCCATATTTTGAGACTCTACATCCTATGTGACGAATCCACTTTTGTCAATTCTTTAATTTTCAATTTAGAAACAATATACAGGAATTCGTAAAATAGCTCAAAAGTGATGTAACAGTTTTCAGCAATTGTAAAAATATTTAAATGCGTTCGATATTCCATTTGCTCATATAACAGCAGTAATAGTACACGAAGCAACTTTCTTATTTCTCTAGTGTCAAGCAGTTATCATCTCAGTGTATTTCAGTTTTATGAGAATACAAAAGACTCTTGCATACACTGAGAAAGACTGGTTGTAGTCGTACGATTCAAAAATAATTTTTTTTTTTCTCTTGCTTTTTCAAAGAAGCAAATGAATGTAGAGAAACAAAGCTATTTTAATTACTTCCAGGTCAAACTGATAATGACTGCTAAACAAAATATATTGTTATTCAAAGATTTTCGATACTCGGCGAATTTACAGTAGCATATAAAAAAAGCTTTCTAAAAAAATACACAATGTGCCTTCAAAAATTAAGCCACGACTTTAAATTGCATTTTAAGGGTTTAATAATGTACATTCTAAATTGCGCTTCAGAAAAAATTAAAAATACTAAAAATTAATAAATAAAATAATCCTTTTTCAAGATGTGGTCGTGATGTAAAGTTCAGATGAAATAATACCCATGTGAATAATCTGATACATTGTAATATAATTTCAGATGAAGCAGAAAAAGTTGCACTGAAGAATTCTATTCCGTTGGAACAAATAAGCAACAACCTGGATAGTCTTCGCTATCCAATTGTAACAGTGGTTAAGATTTTGAGCACCTTCTCTCAATAGTTATTTCCTTCTATGTTAAGTCACTATTCGATTACATAATTGGATGATATAGCAGAAAAAGGGGAGCATAAAACAACACATATCATAAATATTCTTCATATGCATAGTGACAATTTACTTTTCTCAACACTATCGAATTGTTTCATTAATACGTAACTCTCCTCTAATACATTTCACAATTACAAAATATTAACAATCAGCTGAGAAATTAGGAAAAAAGTTGGTAATTTCCCCCCTTTTTATCTATAAGGTTGCTTAAGGGGATTTCCATACCGTATCCACACCACATTAATAGCATTCCGGGTTATATAAGTCAACGTCCACAGCATTGAATAAAACATAATTAAAAATAACTTTCCACCACAACGTTTAAATCGATCTTTGACACATCTTCTCACAAACACGAGTTTGTTATTAGAAGAAGCACGAGTACATCTCTACGACGACAAAAAAAAAGTGACAATTAAAGAATTATCGTGGGAGGTAATACACAATACATCGCTGACAGGCGCGTATTTTGTTACTAATACCTTCCTTTGCTTTAGATTAGTAATGGGAGTAACTTTAAAATGCAGTATAAATTTACTGGTAATTCTAATAGTGTTACATTCAAGAGAGCTAAATGTACATGCGGAAATACTCACAAAAAAGGGGAAAATTCACGTTAACCGAATAAAAGAGTTAACGCGGGAAATGTTTTCAAAACGAACTTCATACATCACATTAAAATTCACACGTAATTTATTTTAAGTTTAAATTACCAGTAAAGGTCTCTTCATTTCTGAAAACCCGACGAAATGAAAACGATAAAAATTCTTTAATCAAAGTTTCAATTCATACGGAAGATAGGTAATCGAAAGCTGCTGGTTCCTCACTCGGGAAACAAAAATAAGCCTAAGAAACAAAGTTCTCCAATGCTTGTACCGAACACGCGGTAAGTGGCAATTATATTCCGCCACGTTCAAAGAGAAATTGGAATCATTATTACAACAAGATAGTTACTGTGATTCTCTTGTCTCTAAACACGAGGAGATTTGCGATGATGGTGAAATACTTTCTACGTACCTCTGAACTACCAAAATTACTTCATTATTTACGAGTGATTAAAGTTCTCGCCTTGAGCCATGTTTTTCGCATGACACTGACTAAGATAGTTTTAATTTTTTATTTTCCTATGCAGTCACTGCGTTTTCATAAAGAATCTTAAAAAATATTCATACAAAACCAATCAGTCCGATACGTGATACAGAGTATTTTGAAAGGTCTTGGGAAGGTTCGCAAATTTACTTATGCATGCTTCGATTTGCAATATATCTTCCACAAGATTTGGGAACGAGTTCTAAAAAAAACACCTGAATTTAATTCAATAGAAACATTAATTTCATATGGCTTATAAAGGGAGTATATATAGGATACCAAGCAAATACTGTGAAATGTTGTTGCAATTTCTCACCAGAAATACACATAAACATCAAGTAATTTTTAAAAAAAGACAACCCTAATTGGGTTTTAAACCAATTTTCTAGGGTTTTTTTTTTTTTTTTTTAATTCAGCATTATTTATCGTAAAAACATACTGCTTGTGTAATTCGTTAAAAACCTTCAAGGGCATATCACTCAATTTGTTCAAGATGGTCAATCCTTTTATCTATTAAATGTGCTTATGCTTTGTCTGGAGCAAACGAAGCCCAAACGAATGATTTAGTTTTATTAACGTCGCCCTAGAAGCAACACCAGGGCTATAGAAGGACCTCATAATTCAACATCGGTCGAGTGATGAGGACGACATCTGAGCTGGCACCCCCCTTTCCTAACTTCCACATCACACGAACGGGAGGACTTTGAGCCTCAACAAATTTAATGTGCGTCAGCCCCGGCTACACGGCGGGTCTTTAGCGCCATCAAGACTCAAACTCACGACTCGACGCAAATCTCCGGCCGCAAGTCTGCGACCATGAGCACTAAGCTACCGCGGCCACTATTAGATTCATCTCTCGTTGAAAGCTGCAATAAACCGTAAAAAAAAGAATTTCCGTAAGAGGAATAATCAAAAAGAGTGAGTGGATGACCATTAAATCACACAACTGTAGTGAGACTTTGCAAACTCGAAATTTGTATAATAATTATTGCTACGTAGTATCTGAGATTAAATGAAGCGCTTCTGAAGCGTAATAATTCGATATAAAAACCAACGTTTTTAAAAGCAACGTTTTTATATGGTGGCAAAGTTTATTAGAGAAAATTATTGAAATATTAGTTAATACTGTTAGTTATTTTATCTTTAAAATTTACTTAAAAAGAGACATTTGTGAGCGTATTAAAAAATTCATAATATAAAATCCAAACATGCATTTGAAAGTTTGTAAGTCATTCTATTAAAAAAAAAAAATGGGAACCAGAATTCAGAAAAAATTATTGTGATAAGATACGGCGCCTAATATTGGAAACTTTCTTTCTTGCGAATGATTACTGACTAAAAGTCAGCAACCCTTACTATCTCGGAGATTGTAAAGGGGAGATAGTATCTCCCCTTTGTGAGTACAAAAGGTTTACGATAACCTCATGCGGTGTGGGGTGTGCCCGGTGCTCCCAGAGGGGGAAAGAAATTTTTCCCTCAATCCTAAAAACGCCTAGAGGAAAGAATATTTTGACTTATTAAAATTATTGAAATATTAGTTAAAACTTGTCGCAAACGTATAAATATTGCATTGTTAGGCGAGTACGAACGATTCCCAAAATTTCAAAGCTCTAGCTTGATGGGAAGTTGATTAAATTAACGATCGAAAATTTGATGACACACACACACACACTCACACACCAAGTGAAATTCAGAAAAACGTTGTAAAAACGGGGGAAACCTACCTACCGAACCACACGAGGCGCACAATTCATTTAAAAGCAGTGACTGTTTGTGAAAACCGAGTGAGAATGAACTGCAAAAGGAATTTATAATTTAATTGCTCTTTAGTTTTTTTAAAAAACTGGAACAGGAAAAGCACCATTAGCAAAGGTGAAAAGTAACCACGCCTAATCGGCTTTTTTTCCTTTACCGACTCGCGCACTGACAAAAAACCGAGAGTTTTTTTTAAAAATCGAAAAAATTTGAGGCAGAAATGGTTTTTACCTCAAAAGGTGAAAGAGTTTCAATAATCATAAAAATTCCTTAATAACTAAACGCAAACATAGCACTAAAAAGTAAATCCATACCTTGTGACGTATGATTTCGAACCCTAGAAGAAACATTGCAGAAAAGATTCATAAAAGGCAAATCGCCTCCTCAACAACACAGCTAGCTGAACCTCTTCGTGATTAATGCACGGCGCATCAATAATACCCAAAATCACTAAGCAATTGAACAATTAAATTAGATTTTAAATCAAAACAATTTTTTTTTTATTTATTATTCTATCGACTTTTTCTATTATCGAATGTGATTACATTATTTTAAAACATATCCTAGCGTTGTTAGCGATGAAAAGAAAAGTATTGAACTGATCAGTGTTACAACAAACAAACTGCAGAATGAAAAAGTGCCCCTACTTTTTTTGTCAATGTCAGCAAACTTTTTTCACTGTTTTTTAAATGATCAATTATAATACGTTGACGCTAATATAAAGTAGAATATTCAAAAATGTAATTAAGTTACTTACATAGTACAAAATCGAACAAATTATCAAGTAAAATTACAAGTAAGAGTAATTATCGGATTTAAAAGCGCTAGAGCTAAACCTGGCTATGGTGCGACAAATATTTTATTAAATTTTTGCAAAAAATAATGAGAATAAATATCAAGACGGAATGTCTTATGTCGCTTTTAACTAGTTGAAATATCTCTATTTAGCGACGTCCACCAGATGATCTGCAAAGAAAATATTCGTTCACCAAAGAAAGGGAAAGAGCATCTTTCGGGACAACAGTTGTTTAGATACTCGTAGGAAATGAGCCAAAATATCGTATTTGAAAAAGAAATTGAAACATGAAAACAAAAAGAAATATCTTACCTAGAATTCCACGCAAAATATTCTACCAGTGAGTGAAAAAGACTCTGAAAAGAAAAACACTTTATGTCAATGAATATTTTACAAAGTTGCAACATACACAACAGAAGATAATTTTTAAAAAAATTCTATGCGTGTCAAATAATAAAAAAATACGAAAAATAATACAACTAGCGAAAAAATTTTAAGTTTAAAGTTTTAATTCTTAGGGACCGACAGTCTTCAGATTTATGTGCAATAAACTTACAGATGTAAAAGGAAAAGAAAAATTTGGAGAGTTTTTGGTTTGGATGCTTATTCATACATCAAAGAGAATTTCAGACTACATTATCTTCAGACGCAGTTCAAGATTCGATTTTAATCAGTTTCACTTTGGGAGCCATACGAGGGATATTAACAAACAGACACACACTGACGTTTCGGACTTCGATCTAACAACGAGAACGACACTTGAGCTAGCACCTCTCTCATCTAACTTTCCCATCATGTCATACGAGACTACATGAAAAGCAGCCCCGATCCCCATTCTTCAGAGCCAACTGTCTTCCGTGGAATATGGACTCGAACGTATATACATAATTCGAGCGTCGCCGCCAACGGAGATCACGACCGTGATGATGACTTGGTTACCATGAACATTTTTCTCTCCAATCTATCTAAATAGAATAAATTTAACAGTGGCAACGATTACAAAACACTAATTAACAAGTTTAAAATTGCTATCGACGCAGTGCCATTTTTAGAAACAGTCGAAAATGTTGATCACCGATGTCATTAGCTAATTACTCGTAATTAGATAAACCGATATTGACCATCAGATAATTGTCAGGGAAATGTTGTATTCTAGAAAGGCCCGAAATTCTCCATAAAGCACAGATGAAATGGGTAGAGAACCAGTTTCCAGAGACAATCCACCCGTGATAGCATACTGCTGTTATGCTTCAATGGCCAAGGAAAATATTCACACAAACTGCGTCTTGATTAAATTTATTGACGACAAACAAGTGATAGAATTATGTACATCTATGTAAACATGATGCTATGTACATCGACAATTTGCTAACTATAATTTAGATTTAAATAAATTCACAACTCTGATGTTTCTCCGGACATCTTACTTATTACAGGATTAAGAACTAAAATGGACATAACAAGTCAATTGAAAAGTCCCCGGCCGAACACATAGATGGCGCTACTAGAATTAAATCCATATGTTAAATCCATATGAAATGAGCACCGAAGACGGTGGACGCCCAAAAGAGGTTCTTACCGACGAAAACAATAAAAAAATCCACAAAATGATTTTGAATGACCGTAAATTGAAATTGAATGAAATAGCAGACACTCTAAAGATGTCAACTGAACGTGTACATCATATCATTCACGAATATTTGGGTATGAGAAAGCTCTATGCAAAGTAGGTGCCGCGCGAGCTCACTTATGACCCAAAACAACGACGAGTTGATGATTCGGAGCAGTGTTTGAAGATGATCAAGCGTAATAAACCCGAGTTTTTGCGTCGATATGTGACAATGGATGAAACATCATTTCATTGCGAAGTCAAATCGACAGTCATCCGAGTGGACTGCACACGATGAACCCGCTCCAAAGCGTGGGAAAACGCAACAGTCTGCTGGCAAGGTTATGGCGTCTGTATTTTGGGATGCGCATGGAATAATTTTCATTGATTACCTTGAAAAAGGAAGGACCATCAACAGCGACTATCACATAGCGTTATTGGACCGTTTGAAGGACGAAATGGCCGAAAAACGGCCGCATTTGAAGAAAAAGAAAGTGCTGCTTCACCAAGACAATGCACCGTGTCACAAGTCAGTGAAAACGATGGCAAAAATCCATGATTCGAATTGCTTCCTCATCCACCGTATTCTCCAGATCTGGCCCCCAGCGACTATTTCCTGTTCTCAGATCTCAAAAGAATGCTCGCTGCGAAGAAATTTTCGTCGAATGAAGAGGTGATCGCCGAAACTGAGGCCTATTTTGAAGCAAAGGACAAATCGTACTACAAAAATGGCATCGAAAAGTTGGAGGGTCGCTATAATCAGTGTATCACCCTTGAAGGGAATTATGTTGAATAAAAAAAAACTAATTTTGCCAAAAAAAATGTGTTTTACTATGGTAGGCCGGGGACTTTTCAATTGACCTGTTACTATTAGAGCTCGAACAAAGCAGCCTGTTTTTCTATCAATCCCTTAACTCTAGATCTCAAAAATCATTTTTCGCTTCAGTTCTCAGATGCGTAAGTGAAGTTGGATGGCAGGACAATTACCTTTGTCTAGTACGAGATAAAAATAAAAAAAAAAAACATTAAATTAAGACACACGGTACCAAAGAAACTCTAGAGTATGCGATAAACATTCGTTCGCGTTGGTAATACTTTTTTTGTATATTCATATTTCCAATCAGAGTGTTAAGCAGAAAATAATATTAATTCGTTTGGTATTCGATACTGAACAGGTGCCTTTTTTTCCATGCAAAATGCTAGAACCTTTTAGACTCATGACGGTCTCTACAGTACCTGAGCTCTACAAGATGTCGCACTACAGCTGCCCGAGAAACACGTTCAGTAATACCTGAATTATGAAATGTATGTGAGGTAACAGTTAAGGTGTCTTTAATGAAATTGCTACCTCACTTATCTTTCAGACACTTCAAGGTGGAATGATTTCCCGTAATAAAATTGGCTTTGCCTGAGGAAACCAAACAAGCAGAAAATACGCTCTCGCATATCTGTACCATATATAAAATTTACGTAATTTCTAAATAAACGCATATTATTTTTACTCGACAGATTAAAATTATGCAGAAAAGGATGGAAAGGGAGGATATGAAACTGATTTCGACACAGATCAGAGTTGCTCCATTAATGAAGCCGAAATAATATATAGAAGCATCTGATTCAAACGGCCAAGAATCCTGAAACCAGTAGTTCATCCAAAGGATATCGAGCCTTCTGATGCGTAACAAATGGCAGTAATATCACTTATATTGGCAATCAAGTGGCAATACCTATAGCAACCTTCTCATGTGTCTATAAATAAAATATCCAGTAAATACACGTATTATTTTATGTGCTGAAACAGAAATAGATCACACTGCATTAAATCAATTGCTTTTCAATATAACTGTAGTTACACGTGAATTTAAATTACATTAAATATGTAAACAAAGAGAACCACGAGAAGATGAAAAGGAGTAGGAAATAATAAGACTTTGGAGATGACAACCTTAAAATGAATTGAAGCCAACAATCAAACAAATTTAAGGCGACAAGATACGAATATATAGAAAGAGACTAATTTATAAGTTTAACATCATATAAATATGTCAGTAATGTTTTAGAGCAGTATATTAGTTTTTTTAAAAAGTGATTTAAGATTTTATATCGAGTTTGAAGAAAGTAAACATTGCCTCGCTCTGCGTAGAAATTGTGTGTTTAAATGGCAGCTTTAAGAAAAACGTTAATGGTTTTTTTTTAAACTTCCCTCGATTTCAAGTAAATGTGAAGTGATTTGAAATAATTTATTATTTATTAATTCTTGCTAGTTCGTCGTCTAATGTTTCACGCGCTCTTTTTCCATATTAAGACTCCCGTTTAGCCGCCATTTTGATTTTGTGAACGTAATGTTAATTCCTATGGGATTCCGACTTTAATTCTCATATCTTTACTATTTGAATGCAACAAAGTGCATCTGAAAGAGCACAAAATAATTAATGAATTACTTTCTTCCTCCAATTTTTTTTTTAAAAAATGTATTCTTATTTTAATGATTCTTTTATGAGTTTTTCTTATCTTATTAAAGTCAAAATTCCATAGGATTAACATTATGACCACGAAATCAAAATGGCGGGTATACGGGAGCCTTAACACAGTTATTCCATTATATTACCTTAACTCTAATTTCTCGGAAATCCATATTGAATCGTACAAACAAAATGCTTATCTATACCCTGATACTCAGACCTATTATTACATATGCTTGCAAAAACAAATAAGAAATAGAAAAGGCTCAAAATTCTATCGTTTGACAAATTAGGCGCGAGAACTGTGAGCTGCCCTAAGCTATTCCTCAATAAAACAATTCAATACTACAATATATAAAAGAATACTTTAATAATATTGACACTACTCTCGCAATAAATTCGTCGATAAAATTGAAAAATACATTCCAAATCATTTTACAAGAAGACCATGCTTTTTGGTTAACGTCCACTCTGTAAATCACAATTAAACCTCTCCTCCATTCTGAAATGAACTTCAACACAACTATAACATACAAGAAAAGCGCTAAGACTAACAAGCACACCCGCGAATCAATCTCTGGACTAACCGTCCTCAATCACATCAAAATCTGCTTCCAGGTAGGCAGGGCCGAAGTAATTAAATTGCTTTATCTCTTACATCCAAATCTCATATTAAATAACCCCGTTTAAATCTAAAATACATTTTAAAACTTTCAAGCATTTGAAATTTCTAAATGTAAAATCCTTAAACAGCACTATTTAATTAATTTCTAGGCAAACGTAGAAACCGAAGAAAAACTAGCTCACGCAGTCCACCATTCATATAGGAGGTCGGAACCCAACTGGGCTAAACACTCCCTGCTAACTTCATCCCATTATATCATTTATTATTAGTCACCATTCATTGCTGTTGAATAATACCGAAGTTTAAGGATACTCGATACCCCTCGATGTTTTTATTTTTATTTAATAATATTTGAATAATTATCTTTCGATTGATATATTACTTTTGTATGTACGAGAATTAGAAGTTTCGAAAAATTGAAATTGAAAAAAACTTTAGCATTTGACCACGCCCCCTTTTTAGAGATGTCTGTAATTTTATGTTATTTTTTAATCATAACTTTTAGAAAACTAATTTTATTTTGTTTCAACCATAACTGTAACATTTTACAGTTCTTTTTTTGTGACTACAACTTTCATTACAAGTAATTTATTGTCGATATCTCATGTTTTAATTGTTGTGTGGGTATCGAGCTAATTCTAAATACATTTTGTATAGGAAAAAAAAACAGTATTTATATCAAGACTCTTTTATCATTGTTTTTGTTGGAACTGTTGAAGTTGTTGGTGTTTATTTTTTTTTTCAACTGTTGAAGATGGCTCGCATTAAACGGCGTATTTCTATGCAAATATTCCTAATGTCAGGATTAAACAATTATTAAATAGTGAGGAGACCACATGTATCGGTGATGGAAATTTCCTTATTGCGAACTTTTTACAAATCAATGAAATGTTTCAAATTGAAATGCTCGGAATGTAACAAAAAAGAAAAAACTTTTAAAGTTTTAAAATTTGGGTGGGGGGGGGGAGAGAGAATGAGGAATTTCAAAAGACTTTAAATTTAAACGGCTGTTCTTTTACTTCAAACGTTCGTGTTGCAGAAACATTAAAAGGAATACAAACAAATACTATTCCCGATACGAACTTTCGTGTTAGACAAGCAATCTGTAACATCAGAAAAAGCTATTCTGCTATTTAAAAGTTTTGTGCGGCTATTATACATTGCCTTTTTCATCGAGGAACATACAGCAAATGCACAAAACTTCTTCATAGAGCGTATGATGTTGCTGCAAAGACTATGCTAAGAGAAATACAGAGTGAAGAACGCAATGCAAACGAAGCACCATCTGACATCCTATTAGTCGACGTAAAGTGTTTCTTTTGATGGTAGTTGGTTAACACGGGGCTATACATTTAGATTGGCATTGATTGTGTTTTAGATATACTTATGTGCCAAGTAATTGATTTTGAAATTACATGGGAGATATGCCGACATTCTTCCATTGCAAAAAGAGAACTTGGAGAATCCAATGAAGTATTTGATATGTGGTTTCAAATATATAAAAATGAGAGTGATATCAATAACAAAGGTTCACGGGTTCGATGGAAATGGAGGCAGCATTGATACTGAGGAAAACATGTAATAATTTGAATTTTGTTACTCTACACTATTGTTTGAAAGGGATGGCAAAACTTTCAATTATCTACTTTAAATTAATGTGTTGCTTCTAATGAACTTTCAAGAATGTATTTCAATTATAGAACATGGAAGTTTGCATACAATGATTTGGTTTGAAGTGTCCAAAAGAGATATTTGTGCATAAAGATCGTGTGAAACATAGAGTAACTGAAGTCATTTTAGAATTCAACAAAGGGATTTTACGATGTGTTAAAAAGAACCAAAGAACCAGACGTATGTGTATACATTTTGGAAAATGCACGAATGATCCTAGTGTAATGCAGGAATCTCGACAAAAAATGTTTAGAATGAGGAGAAAAATCATCAAAGACCAGCATGCTTATAAACTGGTGAAGAAAGCAATTTTTAACACAGAAATATAAGTGAAAAAAAAATGAAGGTATTAAGAAGGTTAAAAATGAAGATGCAGGATAAATTTGAGATGAAAATAGAATGCAAATTTGTATCATGATTTTTTTTTTTTTTTTTTTTTTTTGTAAAATGTGTGCATGTTTAATATTTAAATTAAGACAGTTAACATTAATTATTTCATAATTCTTGTACTTATTCAAAATATATTTTCATAAAAATATATTATTTTGATATCACATGAAACAGATAAGTTTTAAAGTGGTTTTATTTGTAATAATATATATTTTACATTTTCCTTCATTTTTCTTGATCTTCAATTGTAATTAATACATTGAAAAATGTTATCAGTTACTGAAAGCTACTGGAATGAAATGAAGATACTATTAATTCTAAGAAAAACATATAGCTAATGAAATAAAATGGTATTTTAAATTATTTGAAGCATATAATACGTATTTTTTCCGAGTTATAAACTTAAAAAGGGTTTTTCTCAGTTTGTGTTTTTTCGATACATCATTGCATTTTATATGCTACTCCTTCCACAAATATTTATCAATCACTTCGATTTTTTTTCTCTGTGTGTTGTATATAATACTTCTAAAAAAATAAGGGATCCGTTTTGAAAATAAATAATTAAAATGTAAGAAATATCGGTATTTTTGCTGAATTTCAGCATATATATCAACATTTTTTTTTCTGTCCAAAACTAAATAAGTTATTGTAAAATCGATTACTAAATTTGTTTAAAATATTCTTGAGAATATTACAAAAAAACTTCATAGTAAAATATTAATAAATACAGAAGTCGTGCAGTTTTAAATTTTTTTCAAAAAAATTTTGCAAAAATTTAAATTTATAAAATTGTGTCAACAATGCATTTAAATTTTCATGTGAGATCATTTTATAGCATAGAAATACTATATAGCCTATATTAAATATCTATGGAAATACTATATTAAAGCCTAATTTTCAAATGCATAAACAAACAAAAAAGATTTTTAAGGGTACAGAGTCCCCTAAACAAAATATATAGTTATTCAAAGATTTTCGATACTCGGCGAATTTACAGTAGCATATAAAAAAAGCTTTCTAAAAATATACACTGTGCCTTCAAAAATTAAGCCACGACTTTAAATTGCATTTTAAGGGTTTAATAATGTACATTCTAAATTGCGCTTCAGAAAAAATTAAAAATACTAAAAATTAATAAATAAAATAATCCTTTTTCAAGATGTGGTCGTGATGTAAAGTTCAGATGAAATAATACCCATGTGAATAATCTGATACATTGTAATATAATTTCAGATGAAGCAGAAAGAGTTGCACTGAAGAATTCTATTCCGGTGGAACAAATAAGCAACAACCTGGATAGTCTTCGCTATCCAATTGTAACAGTGGTTAAGATTTTGAGCACCTTCTCTCAATAGTTATTTCCTTCTATGTTAAGTCACTATTCGATTACATAATTGGATGATATAGCAGAAAAAGGGGAGCATAAAACAACACATATCATAAATATTCTTCATATGCATAGTGACAATTTACTTTTCTCAACACTATCGAATTGTTTCATTAATACGTAACTCTCCTCTAATACATTTCACAGTTACAAAATATTAACAATCAGCTGAGAAATTAGGAAAAAAGTTGGTAATTTCCCCCCTTTTTATCTATAAGGTTGCTTAAGGGGATTTCCATACCGTATCCACACCACATTAATAGCATTCCGGGTTATATAAGTTAAATTTTCATGTGAGATCATTTTATAGCATAGAAATACTATATAGCCTATATTAAATATCTATGGAAATACTATATTAAAGCCTAATTTTCAAATGCATAAACAAACAAAAAAGATTTTTAAGGGTACAGAGTCCCCTAAACATAAAATATATTTCCGCAAATGATACAAAACGATAGTTCCAACTATTCGAATCAAGAAAAGAAACTGAAACTAAATTTGATAACACTTAAGTAAAGTAAAAGGTGTTCAATACTTGGAAATACTTTTAATAATATGAAAGATAGTGGGATTATATTCGAGTCTCCAACGTATGTAAATTGATGCCCCAAATTCGAAAGTAAGAAATGTAGAACTTGTCAAAACTCTGAAGTAATCGATAGAAAATTTAACTTATCTATGAAGTTAAAATTATTTATATGGTAAAAACCTTCTTGAGTTTTGATATATAATGTTATTCAATTCAGTCTATGAAAAATTAAGGCATTTGTACAAATAGCAGAACTTATCCCAAAATATCAAGCAATGCTAATAAAAAGATGCCGTAACGTAGATACTTCCAGAGCATCCAAAAGCCATTTAGCTGATGACTGATATTAGCATGGAATAAGAATACGGAAGCAATTGGATTGGTTTTATTAATGTCGCGCAAGAAGCAATTATTGGCAATGAACCTCGGTCAAGAGATGAAGACGACACCTGAGCTCCCTCTCCTAACTATCCTACTACGCCAACGGGAGAACTTTGAGCCTCGACAGATTTAACGTGCATCAGTCCCGGCTAGATGGCAGTTCTTTAGTGACATCAAGAATCGAACCCATGACTCGACGAAAACCGCCGACAGCGACCGAGACCACCAGTCTACCGCGGCCATGAATACGAAAGCGAAGAAAATAAAGTAACCAAGTCTAGCTGTACCATTTGATGGCACGTGGATGATCAAAAGACTTTCATCTCAGATTAGTGTTACATGTGCATTGATATTCTTACAGGATATAGTTATTGCGTACTTTTGCATTCTGTCAAAATATTGTCAGGCATGTGATTTAAAGAGAATTTATATCGGGTATGAAGGTCACGCACCATTATGCAATGTAGGTTAGTTCGATCAGCAAATGCCATGGAAGTAAAAGTATTTCATCACCTGTAAACAAATCAGAATAAATTGATTTCTGATATACAATATTTTCAGATGGAGACTCTGAAGCATTTCTACATTCAACAGAGTCCAAAGTTTATAAACCAGCAATAAAAAAAAATAATGCCTCATTCATATCAGCAAAAGATTTGCTACAGAACTGCACAAATGTATGAAAGATTGGTGGTGGTAAATCCCATTGCAATAAGAAAGATGAAACGATAAAAAAAAAATGATACGGTATAAACAGAGTGAGTGACAATAAGAATTTATGACACAAGAGATTGTATTACTACAAAAGAATGCCATTTTGAACTATAAAGATAATGTCAGACACTCGAAACTGCTATATTTGTAACATTATAGTAAAGCATATCCACTGATAAGGAGACACGCAAGCAAGAAAGAGTTCTTGGAGAAGGGGCCTTCAGGCAACGATTCTTTAAGGGAAATCCATTCTGCCAAAGGTTTTACCAATTATACACAGATGAACTTGGAATAATCTTCTTAAACGTTCCACACAATGTATGACTCAAATGAAATTCTTCACATGGTCATTTGGAACAAATGCTCTAAAGAAACATTTGCATCCAAACGGCGTGTTTACATAATCACGTGTGATGCTGTTGCTGAGTACAGAGTAGGTACGATAAGTGCCCACAAAATATACACAAAGGAAATAAAATGATACTTAACAAATCTTCTCGAGCACTAGTTAAAAGGAAAGCAGATTATATCTACGAAAAAAAAGGAGAAAGTTATATAATTGACTTCAGAAAAAAATATTAAATTAGATCGAAAACGAAGTAAAAAAAAATCATTAACCAAAAATGGAAGGTGTCATGTATGAGACTGGACACTTCTAATTTTTAAATTTGCACTGTATTGCGAATTCGAAATTAAAACATTGTCATTTGTAATTTATATATTGCGCATTATTTTTATTTATTGTACATTTCTTTTTTCACAAAATGTGTGTTTGGTTTAGAAAGAAATATTTCCATATTACATTTTTGTGCGTTTCTCTTCAAAAAACATTTTCAGCGTATGAATCAGCATAGGTATGTATCTTTATGTGATTATGACTGTTTATTAACGTCGCATTGAGAAGCAACTCGAGGACTACTGGAGACGAACCTCGTAATTTTGAACTTCGGTCAAGTGACAAGAATACCAATATCGGCAACTTCCACTTCTTCCACACTGGGAAGACAGGGATCTCGACAAGATTGAACGTGCATCAGTCCCACTACACAGCTGGTACTCGAAACCACAACTGAGCGAAAACAACGCCGACCACGAACAGCTACCACAAACAGCTACCACAAACGCCTACCACACTAAGTTATCACAGTCACTATATGTTTTATTAATGAACAACGTATGTAAAAAGCATAGTGAAACTTAAGATAGATTTAACATAAGAAGTAAATTTTCGACATTTTGTATCCTGTATATTTTCATCTGATTGTAAACCATTTATTTTTCATTTGCTAAAAAAAATAATAAAATGAAAAGGCTTAGAGAAGTACATACTAAATAAATTACACCAAATTCTTTTGTAAGTATTGTCTGCAATAATGCTATAAATTAGGCTTTTCAGAGGAAGAAAAAAAAAACTTTTAATAAAACTTTTCAAAATAAAGGGCACTTTTTAAGAATAAGTTAGGAACTAGAAAATGTCCCCGAATATTCTGAATAATACGTTTACTAAAACTGTGCATGGAATAAATCGAAGTTTTGTAACTATTTTTTTAAAATACCAAAGTTAAAATTTGTAAATTTTACCTTATTTTTCAGAGAAATTCAGAATAGAGATTTATAGAAAATTATTATTGATATTAAGAAAAATTCTATGCAAAATTATAAGTAGAACATTGTGACAGTCTAGTAGAATAAAAAATAGCGTTGGAATATAAATTTTAGAAAAAAAAAAAAAGTCTCAGAATTTTGAATATATGTAAAAATAATTTTAAAAAGTTATTTGCAAAGTTTTGAAAAGAACAGATTGGGCCACCACCCAAAGTACGCTTTTATTTTAATAATTATTATTAAATTACTCAATTAAATATAAGAATTAAAGTAAGCGATGAAATATCGAGAAATGGACAAGAGTAAACTTTTCCGATATAAAAATTAAAGAAAACGATAAATTACTATATTGAAAATTATATCAGCTACATGTAATTAAAACAAACGATAAACTATTAAATTGAATATATTTAAGTTAAATGTAATTAAAATTGAAGCAAAAGATAAAAAATTGAAAAGTTATCTGGTACGCCAAAACTGATACAACTAAAACAATAGACCTCTCTCTCTCTCTCTATGATGGCTAAAAAATTTTAAAAACTTCACATTTTTTTTTAATTACGATTCAATTCAATTATTTAAATACAGTTATATTAATTCAAATGGCATTAAATACAATACAAAGTTTCGTCACACTCTTACATCATAAGCAGATGGTCCACTTTGAGGTATCGGCTACTCATAGTGATACGAGAACATTTACATCTTCCAAGATCCTTTCTTCTAGCCCTTTTATAATGGTATGTTAGATAAATATGTGTGCTCCCTTTTTTTTTTTATAATAATGCTTGTTTTTTAAAGCTAATTAAATAAAATAATTCTACGTCTCTAGGCTTACAAAGTGGAATACGTTTTTAGGTCCCTCTCCCCCACACAGCAAAGAGAGAGAATAAGACTAACACTAGAAATAGAGATAATTACCCAACATGAGTAATTTCGTTAATTATATTTTAGGAATTCCATTTCATTTCGGGCGAGTGAACTGCTATGTTCCTTTCAAAATAGAAAACTACTATAATCCTTTCAATATATATATTGTCCGTGCGTTTGTGGGCATATAATGGTTAGTAAAAGTAATGTGGTACCATTTTAAGATTAGGAAATTTTTCTTATGGTTAGTAAAAGTAATGTGGTACCATTTTAAGATTAGGAAATTTTTCTTATTTTTAATCCCGTGATGTTCTTAAGGCTACGCAGTACCCAAAAAATGACAAATATATATTTTCCCTCGAGCTCCAAATGTTTCGGAAGTTTGGCCCCAATATTAAGAAGTGATATCAAATTACTCCTTTTTTAGATATTGGAAGTTTTCTGAGTGTAGTCAGTCTTACAATTTGACAGCTGAGGGGAGTAGTTAGTTTCGGTTTCATTTTGAAGCACAATTGTGCATTCTTATAATTAATTAAAAATATTTTTGAATTAATTTATTCCTTTAGTGAAAGGGTTATTAACTTCAACTTTCATTACTAAAATCGTTTCTGTTTATATACTGCATTCTTTTTTGAGTTTTCGTTGTTAATAAACAAACATTGATTAAAAAAAAAGAACTTTTTCAAGATCAATAAGTGTTTTTATACAAAGTTAATATAACTTAGAATTTTAGCAGGTTTTTTCCCCCTGTTATGAAAATACCTCGGCCAAAATGTTCTCAATGAGAATGACTATGGAATTTAATGGTACGCAGAGGCAAAGCAGATCAAATGTTCTCAAGAGCTAAGATACAAATGTTTCAGAAAAGATTTGAACATTAAGCAATAATTCAGAGATAAACCAATTTTGTTAAAACAACGTTTTAAATGAAATTGGCAAGAATTTATTAAAAAAATTATTGAAATATTGACTAAAGAACTTAGAAAAACCTATATCATCTCTCGTCTTTAGATCACTCTCTGGCCGTAATTCAATATATCTTCACCGTGGCGCTACGTTTATTACACAAACTACGTTTTAAAAAATTTTTATTGAAATATAAGGTTGAAGCTTGTCGCTAAATATCAAATATTGCTTTGTTAGGCAGAGTAGAACGATTCCCAAAATTTCAAAGCTCTAGCTTGATGGGAAGTTAATTTAAATTAACGATCAATTTGATGGCTATTTACACCAGTGAAATACAAGAAAAATTACTAGAAATAATGCAAAACCAGCCTTCGACATACTATTATGCAGAATACAAGTGTTTTTTGGAATACTGGTAACTATTGGATAAAAACTAAAAGATCCCTTGATGTACTAACTAGACTAACTAAGTATCTGAAAAATTTTACGGTAATTTTTACTTCAGATTCCTAAAGCAATTTTGTTTGTAGTATAGTTTATAAAACTTTGTTTTTTGGTAGAAGGATGGTTTGCATAAAATTGAATGTTTTATATGTGACAGAGTTTTCAAACAAAAGTCAGTACATGCTCTTCAACAGGTTGATTGAGCATCAATGTGTTATGAA
>BMAW01081333.1:215845-261511 GCA_019974015.1 Nephila pilipes
TTTAAAGTCGCGTATTCCATTCCTTAGGTTTTCTTGAAGCCGGCTTAGCAGGTCTTAAAATCGTATTGGTTTGAACTTACTGGTTCAGCAAATGGAGTTGATCTATTAATTTCTTTCGACTCTTTCCTGAGTTTTCGCTCTGAGATCCCCACAGCAAGAGTAAGCAAAACGCTATTTGAGAATTGAAACTATTTTCAAAATCTTTGAATTTTTCAATTTATTAATAATATAGAATTGTTTTGCACTAATCAGTTTACATTTCCAATTATTCATTCTGTATTTTTGTATTTCTGCAACAGCATACAAATAACTATACAAATAGTTAGTTGTAAGTCTTAACTTTCAATGTCTGAATCCTTTCCATAACATCGTGTATTTTTCCATTAGGAATGAATAAGATAATTGTTATTAGCCTAATCGACAAGGCTATAGCTTCATGACATTTTGCAGAACGTGATGCAACAAGTAGAATCTCAAGTTTTATTTCTTTATCTAGAAATAACTTGACCATTTATGTAAATGCATTTCACTCCACGTAGACTCAACGTAATGTTTTTCACCTTCATAAAATTGCCATCCACCTTCCTAAATCAACTAATATACATAGACGTTGTGCACAGTGATGAAAGACCTTCCCTTTATTCCCTCAGATAGAATGCGTAGCTTGACCTGGACACAGCTGGTTCCTCTGCTTAACAAAAAGATTTCAAAAATCGTTACACTGTTAAGAGCGACCTTAAATACTCGTCTGAAAGCGCGAGTGACTAGAGAAATGTTTACCCTTTCGACATCCTCCGTGCCTTGTCACAGAAACGTGACGAGAACTTAAACGGATCAATAGAAGGAAAGACGATTTTGTAATATCGGTATTGAAATCACACTGAGCCTCCAAGATGTTTAAATTGTTTATCAATTTCAGGTACAGTTGAGCAGATCAAAAGAGGAACTAGTTATCCAAACTCACAAGGTGGCAAGAGAAGATTATTCACACAAAAGAGAAAAGAAGAGGGGAAAACGAAAGTGCTAGAAACTTCCAAAATTAATCAAAATTGGGAAAATATCAATGATGTTTCTAAAAGACAACATAGACAAAACAAATATTCAAGATTAATCATTGAAAACCAAAAGAACATTACTTTTTGTAACTCTTTTAAGAAATAAAAATAAATAAATAAACATAGTTAACAAATTCATCCGAAGACAATATATTTAGCATTAAAATAAAAGCCACACATTCAAATGGGATAGAATGCGCACACACCATATTTCCTTGAGAGAGATGTAGCGATAAAATTTAGTATCCACACACAAATTAGGCAACATTCAGACATTTTAATATCACTACTTTTAATCATCAAGGAATTAACTGCAAGTATACTGTGTAGTATACATACAAGTTATTTCTCTCCTATATATACATAGAGAGAGAGTTTGCAATATTTACAAACATCATTTTCAAGCAACTTCCCGAATTTAATAAATTCAAAAGCAAAAGATTTTTTTTCATAAAATGATAGTTAGATATTTCAACGAACAATACCCTTTGCTACATTTAGTTCAGCATTTGAGGTGAGGTGATTGTTTATTAACGTTGCTCTGAGAAACAATACGAGGACTATTGGCAACGGACCTCATAATTTTCAACCTCAATCAAGTGACGAGGAAGATACCTGAATCAAACTTCTCTAATCTTCCACACCTCACCAAAGGGAGGGCTTAGGACCATGACCAGATTTAAAGTGCACCGGCTCCTCTACACGGCGGGTATTTAGTGACATCAGGATTCGAACCCATAACTCGACAAAAATAAGGCCGGCCACAAGTCCGTGACCATGACTACTTGGGCAACCGTGGCCATTTAGCGTTCGCTATCTTATTGCTTTGGGTGTTTAATGATAATTCTTAACCCTTTGACCCAAGTGCTTACTGCCGTGAAAGGAAAACGAGTTCAGATGACTGCTAGTGTTCTCGGATCACTTCCCACATTATCATTTTTGCAAAATAGGGTCACAAAAGTTTAGATGTAAAAGAAATCTTTCGTAATTACTTGGAGAGCTAGCGGGGAAACTTTTTTTCATGGAGAAGCAAGAGCTCTTCGTTTTTAAAAATGCATCGAATCTCAAGAATTTCACATTGACCATCGAAATTCATGGATCAATTCATCAATAAAGAGCTTAAAAAGAATTTGTTTCACATCATGCACCATTCACAGGGTATTCAAAAGGTCGTTACATCACTTACTTTTTCTCCTTCTCACAGAAATACTGAGGAAATATTAATGTTTCAATGGTCCAAGGTTTCAGACAAAGATTGCATTTTTCCTTCATTCTTTATTTCCATCACAGCTTCCATATACATTTTTCGTGCGTTGTTTTTGCTGACGACCCATGGGCACTTAATAATTCGTAACTGCTTCCTATCGATTCAGTTCGAATCTCGCAACTACTAGGGTAATAAAATGCTAGTTTGGGAGACGTTGGCCTCGAAATTTGAATCTCCAGAAAGAACAAGAATAACACCTTAACGGCACACTTCAAGGCTCAGTTCTTATTCACTTGCTTCTGTGAAACCAGATCTCAAATTTGTTGCTTGATTCGATCGTCGTGTAGCATGGTTAATGCTTCTTAAATATGACGGGACTCAAAGTCAGTAAAGAGATAAGAGTATTTATTAACTAAGGTGTCGATCTTGTCATCTGAGAGAGGTTCAGAATAATGATCGCTGTCACTAGTACACCTCGTGTTCTTACTGGGTGTAATGTTAAAAATACAATCAATGGATTTGAAAGTTGACTCATCGCATGAATGCAACGATGACTATTTCGAAGGAAAGAAAGACGATATAAAAACCCGTTTTATATGGTAGCAAAGACAAAGAAAATATTGACATATTATTAAACTTTATATTTTAACTTAAAATAATAAAAGAGACATTTGTGAGCGTATTAAAAATCATAATAATCAAAATCAAAACATGCATTTGAAAGTTTGTAAGTCATTCTATTAAAAAGGGGGAACAATTCAGAAAAATTATTGTGATAAGACACGATAGCCAACATATTAGAATCTTCTTTTTCAGGAATGATTACTGACTGAAAGTCAGCAACTCTACTATTTCCCTTGTTATTTTATGATACCTCATGTGCGTGGAGACGCCGGTGTCTCTGTAGAGGGAGAAAGAAATTTTTCCTCAAATCCTAAAAGCGCCAATAGGGAACGCTCCTCTCACATTCAAGAACCAACTCAATTTCTTCTAACTAGAATATAGAATAAATATGAATACTTCTACCAACGCCACTAGTATTACTACATTACACTAATCAATAATCAATAGATTTATTTTAAAACTTAAAACTTCAATTTTAAATTTAAAACTTAAGATGAAAAAGTGAACCACCTTCAACTGATCTTTCCGTCAGTCCCACTCTGACTATACCTTAATGTCCATTCCGCAAATAAAATGGACTACTCAGATTCTAATATCTACTAACTTCAATTTAAATTTAATCTTAAAATTTTAAAATTTACTGATTCTAGTTATTATAACTTTAATTTTAATTGAAATTAACAAGCTATTGCTCGTTTAACTTTTTGCTCTTGGCAACCATTATTTTTCAATTTTGAATTAACTCTGGCAAGCTGAAAACCAAAGTTCTAGTTCACATCCAACTAATTAATTAAAACTGGGATTAAGCCCGTGAGGGTTATGCATCCCAATATAAAGTCACGTCTTCCTTAAAAGCGCGAGAGGAAAGAATATTTTGACTTATTAAAATTACAAATACTTAAAACTTGTGCAATATCTAAATATTGCATTGTTAGGCGAGACGAACGATTCCCAAAATTTCAAAGCTCTTGATGGGAAGTTGTTAAATTAACGATCGAAAATTTGATGACACGCTACCACCCAAGTGGAAATTCAGAATAAAATGTGGCTAGTTGAATGAGTTATGATTGGACAGCCACATTTGCTCTCCCATATCATTATTCAACTTTATCGTAAACTTTTCTCAGAAATGGTACATATAATCTAGTAGTGCGATATCTGCTAAGATCATTAACTTTATGGAGTTAGAATGACACGTTCATACTAACAAATCATTTTCTTTGAAGTAAAATAGAAAATTATTGATTACTTATTCATAATCACTTTAATTAGAGTTTGGCAATTTCATGCCACATTTTGTTGTTAAATGCATTAAAAAATATATAACAAATTTAAAGATTTCATTTGATACTTAGTGTTGATTAAGAAACTAAATTTATTAAACTTGTTTTGTATGAATGATTATCAGCATCTTCTTGACCCATAAGAATTTTTCTTTTTCCTCCCTTCCTTTTCTTTATTAGTGTGTGTGTGTGTGTGTGTGTTTTAGTGTTTTACATATATATGGACAACTTCCGTTCTCTGTTGATAATGTGTTCTTTCACTTTTTACACAGTGATCACCAGGAAGTTTCGGTGGTCACGAATACAGATATTGTAAACGAATCCAGATGATACTGTTCCCAGATTCATTAGAATTCTCCGTTTTTCCATAAACGCATCTTCATAGCTCTGGATTTGTTAAATCTCTAAATACAGTCTTAATGGCTTCCATTTTTGGTAAAGAAACATGCAAAGGCTTGATGGTGATCATACGTTTCCTCTTTTGCTTAAACGCGATGAAAAACACATGAGCTGTCAGATCCAATTGGACATTCGATATTATTTCAGTACTCGCGATTCAGCCCAAACAGCTTGCTGCATTTTTGAAGTGATCCAACATTTCCGAAAAATCTAATTCGTACGCAAGGTCCATTCGCCTTTTAACTTGCACAGATAAACTCCCATTACAGTTTTTGTAAACAAAAAATTTATCTAAAACATACTTCAAAAAAAGTAATCATATAATTTCATTCCAGGATCTGTATTTTCATCATATTTATTATGTTGAAGGGAATAATAACATAATCAGGCTCTTTTACAGTTCCAGCATTAACTATTGATTCAAAAACAATTTTAATATCACTGATGGTTGATTTTCCCACATTTTTACGTTTTTTTTTTTAAATATACTCTTCATGGCATTCTAAATAAGTTACCTCTTCCATTGCAATTAACTTTATTGTTGTCAATCCTTCAATCGTTAGAAAATTATAAGTTACAGAGAAAATAATATATGTAAAGCATTAAATGATGCGCCACGTCACGAGAGAGGTTTGATTATATTTGTTGGCTCTTCAAATAGTCTACAATTTGAGAAGTGCTCTAAGAAAGAATAAAAAAAAATCCAAAACTTCTGGGTTTTTTTTTCCAATATATAATCAAGTATGATACATCGTTGGAAAGATGAAAGTTTAAGCTATTTAATTGAATAATAAAGTAAAAATCGATAGTTTGGTCGGATTTCACCTACCCGGTCCCTTAAAAAGCATAACATATCTGACACCAGAAATCGGAAACAACGATTTTTCGGAATGATTCAAAAGTGCTCTTCATTTTCGATTAATATTACACAGCAAGGTATGAGGACACAATTATGCAAATTCTGGTTTTGAATCGAATTACGGTATCACGTTAAATTGACAAATTGACGTTAAATTAATTCGAAGTTTAATGGTAAAGGCGCTTTTAAAACACAAACGAATGATTCGGCGATCATGCATTAATTTTCCTGCCTTTCTCATAAGAATGAATAGAGCGTTCACCAGTTTTATTTTTCTAGAACTGTTCTTCTTACCTTTCCTAAATAACCAAATGTGACTGACCTTTTATTTTCAAATGGAAATTTTGATTAAAAGGTCACAAGCTTTTTTTTTTTTTAACAGAAAGAACATAAATGAACGACAAAATAAAGTTCAGCTAACATACTAGTAAGAGTTCGCACAGGCACGAAGCGAAAGAAAAAAAGGCAGAGAATGTGACAGGAGGCGGAAGTGAGCGGCACTTTTTCCTCGTGAGCGAACAATGAGCCTCGTGAAAAGCGTGTAAACAAACGAAAAATTCCTCTTGCTCTCGTCAACACAAACTGCGAAAAAAGGGGGAAGGAGCAAAAGAGTCGGAGGATCTACCGCAGATTTCACTGAAGAACGCGTCAATCCTTTGGGTGACTCAACCGCACGAATGACACAAATGAACCGAGTCATGACTTGCGTGTAGGGTTGATTACAAAGCAATGCAAGAGGAATTAAAAAGGATAATCCACAAATGTAAAGAAAATAAAAGAATTGTTAATGTTTACGTAAATTAAGTGACTGAAAATTTCCTGTACGTTTTTAATGCGCTTCGAATGCCTCTCATAAATGAAATGCTAAAGGTGGCAGTCAATGCGATAGTTTATTGACATCTATCTGAGGGCTAAAGGCTTTGAACATCGTAATTTTGAGTCTCGGTCAAGTGACGAGGACAACACCTATGAAAGGTTCCTCCGCTTCAAACTTCTACACCACGTCGTGATTCTAGCTTACGACGTCACGATTCAAATTTAACACCCGCATACAAATTAAGCAAACGTTAATTTCGCTATTTTTAGTCACCAAGAAATTATTTGCATGTATGCTTGAGTGTGTTTACATTTTTAATTCAAAAATGTTATTTTTTAAGCATGATCTCGAACTTAATAAATCTAAAAGCGAAAGAACGATTTTTATAGAATGATGATTTGATATAATTTCAATAAATAATGCCCTTTAATAGATTTAAGTTTAGCGTTTGCTGAGATGATATTGTGATTGTTTATTAGCGTCGCTCAGAGAAACACAAAGGCTATTGGGAACGTACATCATAATTTTAGACTCGATCAAATCACGAAGACGTCACTTTAACTGGCACCTCCCTCTCCTAACTTTCACACTACGCCAACGAGACGACTTGACACCTCGATAGATTTAACGTGCATCAGCCCCGCTACACGACAAATCTTTACAGGCATCACTGCTCAAACCCACGACTCAACCAAAACAGTGCCAACAATAAGTTCGCATTCATGATCATTCGGCTGAAATAGCTACAAAATGCTAAAAGCACAAATAATAAGAAAAAATACGCAACTGAACATCCACATGTATCTTCTTTTTTTGGAGGGGGGGGGGGCCAAAAGGCTATTTTGGTGGTACGCCGTTTAACCTTTTCTATACAATATGCATTCTCATTTACGAAATATCATTTATACCTGATCCAATTATGGAACCATAAAAAAAAACTCGATTTGGCCGCAATGCTCCACTGTTCTACAAACCCGGCAGAGGGCGGAGCGACTAATTAGGTAACCCGGTAAGCGATGAGTGAGGGACCGGTTCTGTGGCTCAACGCATAATGCAGTTTATGCGAGCGTCTTATAAAACTCGATTCATTGGTTCTCGAAACACAGAACATATTTAAAAACATAGTTAAAAAAAAAAAACATACCAAGTGTAGTTTTTAAGCCTCCCGTCTACCAGTACTTTTGATTTCGTGAACATGTTATTCCTATGGTTTTTCTGCCACCGTCCTAAAATCTTTACTATTTGAAATATTTGAATGCAAAAAAAAAAAAAAAAAAAAGAATTTTAAAAAAAAAAAAAAAAAAAAAATTTCTGCGGAATTACATTTTTGATGCAATTTTTAAAAGTATTTTTATCCCTAGTTTGATAATTCCGCTAGTGGGTTTTCCGGTCTTTAAAAAAAATGTTCAAAAATGGAGGAAAAAATGTAATTCCGCAGAAACCTTCATTATTTTTGCTCTTCCGGATGCACTTTTTTGCATTCAAATAGTGTAAGATTTGAGAACGGTAGCAGAAATTCCAAAGGATTAATATAACGTCCACGAAATTAAAATAGCCGGGAGACGGAAGACTTTTTTTTTTCACTTTAACAAATATCCTTTAAAAAAAAAATCAACTGATTTCCTTGTTAAGCTTTAGTATGTTACTCGGATACGACATTACTTCAAGAAAAGAATAAAACTATAAGAAGCAAAGAGGAAATCGACACAGAATAAAATATTTGTCAAAAAAAAATAATCAATGCGGCCTGATGACGCTGATCGTGAATGCCTTAAAAAGTGCATTACTCTGGGTACCACTGTTGTAAATTTGAATTGGTAAATTTTCCGTGTGCATCGGGAATCAAAGAAGAAATATTCATAAAAAAGCGACAAGTAATAATAAATGCAGATCAAAACCTTCCCCATATAACCTTTAACAAGAAACGTTGGAAAAATACTCTGTACCTCTTCGACGTTATTCCATTCTGATTCATTTAATCCATGCGAAGGATACTTCCATTAGATAAAGAACGACGTAACATTTCCCGTATGAATACGTTTTATCAACTCCGCTCGGCCGGTCTCGGAACGGAACTCTTTTCCGTTCGAGATCGGACAATTGAAAGACCTCCGCCAAGATTTATGTACATTCCGTATAAAAATTTTCACTGCAGGAAAACATGCATCGACGAGAAGCAATCAATTAACGAGTACCAACAAAGAACGAAAATTCATTAAAATTTCTTTTCAGAAAATCAGTCTTAATGATTTCGAACTACGGTGTTGTTAGAAGCAGCACATCACAAAGCCATCGCAAACCAACCGTTTTCTGAGGAAATGAAAACAGTGTTGCACAAGAACTCAAGGTTATGCACTAACAATTAGAATGTCTATTTTCTCTCGCTTCCTGTACGTAGTAAAGGTCATTTTTTTTTTCACCCAGCAAAGAGTAGCTCATAACACAAGACGATCAATTACAAATCGGCAAGGATGATGGGCGAAACACATTGAAGGTAAGGCACTGCCACTTAATTGACAGGCGGTGTTTGTGGGGGGAAATTACTGTTTTATTCACAGATACAAACTCGCTTTCCTTTCAAATCGCCACCTATAGAACGATCGATAGCCGATTTGCACACATTCCACGTAAAATTTTATTTCGTATGAGGCATAAGCGTTTAAACTTTTTAGGGGGAAATATTGCAATTTCGATAGTGTTACATGATATGGGGTGTAATGACAATATTAGCTTTATATAAAAAGGATTACACATCCGTTTGATTTCATCATTTAAAAGAATATTTCTGAGCTATAAAATAGTCCACATAAGCGAAGTGATGTGATTGTTTATTAACGTCGCACTGAGAAACAACACGAGGACTATTGGTGACGGACCTCGTAATTTTGAACCTCGGTCAAGTGACAAAGACGACATCTCAGCTGGCAATTCCCTCTCCAAACCTCCACACCTCACCAGCGGGAAGACTTGGGACACCAACAGATTTAACATCAGTCTCGCTACACGCTCGAACCCACGACTCGAGGGAACGCCGACCGCAAGTCTGCGACCATGACCACTAAGCTACCGCGACCTAAAATGGTCCAAATAAAAAATACGATAAAATAAAAGCTACAGGAACTAATAGTTAATTCCAGAAATTTGTTCAGATGAATGAGCACGAACATCAAGAAAGGGTGGGAGGGAAGCACTAACAAGATAAATCAAGCAATTTTTAAAACTGGTACAGGATCATCTACATTTTTAAAACAACTTAGAATATTCTCGGAAAATAAACATTTTTTTTTTCATCTGTTTCTTAACCCGTGAGTCATTTTCGAATAAAAAAAAGAAAAGAAAACTTGTAGTAAAAAGAAGCTGAGACACATTTCAGTTCCTTTCAAAAAACAGACTTTTTTTATTCATAAATAAGATTTATAAATAAAGAGGGCATAAAATATCGATCTACGTTTTCTTGGCATGTCATTAACGATTGCTAGGACATGCTTACTGAATACAAAAATTCCTCAATGTACAAAAACAAGGGGGGAGGGATGCGAAACTTAATTTTAGAAACAATTAAAAAATACAATACGTATTACCAGAATATTTGCCCTATCAAATTTGTGTAATTTTACTTTAAAAGAAACGACCTTATCGCAACAATTAATTTGATCTAAGCAGATTTAATTTTTTTATTAACGACGCACTGAGAAGCAACACGAGGGCTATTGGCGACGGACCTCGTAATTTTTAACCTCAGTCCAATGACGACACCTGAATTGGGCCCCCCCCCCCCCTCCTCCTTTCACAGCATTCCGACGGGAAGACTTGGGTCTTTGACTATATGTAATGTACATCAGCCCAGCTATACGGCGGTTCCCACTCCAGATGCCATTCTTAACAGCTCACAATGACAACCAATGGGAAAGCAGCTTCTGATAACATCCTACAGAATGACTAAATATCCAACTAAAGCCAAGTTTTGCTTCAATTTATCGATCCGAGCCTGAAGGCCGCTCCGCGGCCTATATGCTCGAACACATTTCAGCGTATTCAGCTATACGGCGGTTCTTTAGTGGCATCAGAGCTCAAAACCGCGTTTCGAAGAAAACAACGCTGGCCGCGATTCCGTGACCACGAACAGTGGCTACCTCGGCCACTTAATCTAAACAGAATTTATAATAATGTGATCCTAAATAAGAAATAATTTTTTCATTAGTTTATAAATTCTGATTTCATGTATACATTTGGTGTGCCTTGGAAATCGTTCTGAAAGCAAAAAATGTTCTTATAATTTGGGATGAGATGTAACCTTTCTAATTTTTTTTTTCATTTGTTATCAAGTAAAATGAGAACACCTTCAGATGTTAGGAAATCCTTCATTAACATTTTACTTCGTCCTAAACAATTTCGATAAAAATCGGAAAAATGTCATATTAAAACTGAATGATAATCACAACCTTCTAGAACGATGGAGGTCCAATTGGCAATCGTGGTTGGCTAGTTATAATAGTTCAAGGTCCGTATTTGGCCAAACTGCGCCAAACACTAATTAATTTCCACACACACAAAAAAAATTGTGTACCTGATTTAAATTCTGTAAGTGAAAAAAAAAAGGGAATAGGGAGAGAAGGCAAAATTAGGGGGGGAATCTATATGCGGGGGTGTGTTTACCAAAGACGTCAACCCCATGGTAGAGTAGAAAAAGCACAAGGCCATTTCGTATTTACCTAAAGAAGATGATGAGGGGCCGAGGTCATATATCAATACGAAGAATGTGTGACATCCCATAAAACAATCCGTAAACTTACAACCCACCGCGACTGTGAAGTCATTTCCTTCAGAAATCTTCAAGTCGATGATTGAATTCTTTCAAAGTAAATATCCTCGAAGTTAACACATTATTGTACGCATTTTAAACCCCTCAATTGTACATTATTATAAATAAATAAAACGACGAAATTATTATTCATTAGAAATTTAACCAAAAACTTTTTGTAAATTTAAGGTAAAGAACTTTCTAGATCAACTGTTTCTTTTGCATCAGGTTTGTTTCTTTCAATTCTTAAGAAGGAATTTAAAAAAGGTTTAATTTTCATTCCAAAAGATTGAATTTATCTATGTTTATACGGAACAATCACAATTCGTCAGGTAATTCGTATGTTGCTCAGTGAATTAAATTCTTGGCCGGATCTTTGTCTAGTAGATGCAAGGAGGTACTCGAAGAGGAAAGACAAAAAAAATCGTTTCGTCCAGTTGTACATACAGCCAACCTAAAGTTTCAATACAAAGGTGGGGGAAGGAAATATATTGCTTCATAGGTCAGAGAGCAACAGAAATAATGCAAAAGAAAGAATTTACAACCGCTATATCAGCAGATTACCTTTTCGCTCCCAAGCGAAGTTGCGCAATTGGCGATAAATCACTGCGCGTCTCCCGCGGCATTGTTTTATTTTTAGTCCTGTGAACACGTGCTTCGGTTCGGGGGTGTCAGAAACCACGTGCACACCCGTACGACATTTTAAAAATGAGCGTAGGAGTGACGTTTTATTTCGACGTCACAGCCAGCACCGAAACCGGATCGCAACACGCCCACCGAAAACCGCGCTCATTTTCAACACTAACACTCGATCCCTACATTTTTTTGAATGATCTTCCCAATGAAAAGAATCCACGCTTAAAAAAGATTTGTCGCGCTAATGGTATCGAGTTTAGTTTAGTTTTTCATTAATGTCACACTAGAAGGAACACGAGGGCTATTGGCGATAGACCTCATAATTTTGAACCTCGGTCAAGTGACGAGGAAGACACCTGAGCTGGCACCCTCCCCCCTTTCCTAACTTCCACACCACGTCAACGGGTGGACTTTGGGTCCCGACAGATTTAAAGTGCATCAGCCCAGGCTACACGACGGGCCCTTGGCAGCCAAGGATCGAACCCACGACTGAATGAAAACCGCCGGTCACGGATCCAAAACCATGACCACTAGGCTACCGCGGACATGTAAATGGTATCGAACTGGAACTTTGCTCTCGAAACTTTCACACCGCAACAAAGTGATGTTCACCTCTTCCTTTTCCAGAAATAATAAGAGGAAACAGTATCGTTTCTTACAGTGCGTGTTTGAAAAACGGCTCAGCCATCAAATCATACTACAAAGATGAAAAGCTGTCAATTCTAAATGTCTTTAGAATATTTTTGAGCTTCAAGAGATGACGGACAGTATTTTCTTACTCTATAAACACGCGAATCTTTATTAACTTTTCTTGACTACTATGCAAAACAACAATGTATTCCAAATCAAGTGTTATTTACTCCGGCACAATAAAAAATGAAGCTCATTTCGAGATTGAAGAATAAACAGAAAGTTCAATCATGCTCTAGAGAGTTTTAATACACAACCAACTAAAAATCAAATGAAGCACCTTACAAATTTTGTAAGGTGCTCGCAGCCATTCAATTTAAGATTCCTGAAGACAATTACAGTACTGTGTTACTACTATTGGCGACGGTCCTTGTAATATTGAGCCTCGGTCAAGTGACGAAGACATCTAAGCTGGCACCGCTCCTTCCAAATATTCACACAACACCAAGGGAAGACTTGAGATTTCAACAGATTTAACGTCCCTTCGCCCTGCTGCACGGCGGGTATTTAGTGGGAACAGGTCTCGAACCCTTAAATCAAAGGAAACGACACCGGCCACGAGTTCACAACCATGACCGCTAGGCTACCGCGACCACCTGAATTACTTCCATCAACAAATCACAATATCGTAACAGTATCCCAGGGGAAAACCAGGAGGGGGGAAACCCAGATTGTAATACATAAAACAATTCCATGCTTAAGTACCAAGTGGCATTGAGATTCATTTCGATTGCCTAGCTTCTTAGCTACACTGAATCCGATTATCGGCACTAAGCATCTTCAAAGAAATCACGCTGCCTTTCCCTTGGCATGTCGTACAGAGGATTGGCCACTTGGTACATCTATCTCTTAAACTTTCATTTGCGGTGCAAAATTGAATTCGTCAATTAATATCATATTCATTACGCACATTTGCAAGAGAATTTCTTCAGAAAGCTCAGACAATCTTCCCAAAAATCAACTCAGCCAATAATACAGTACCACGCAATAGTCTCTCGATGCAATACGAAACATCGGATGGTGACCATACTTGAATGATTTAATAGGGGTTCCATAGGTTTGAACTTCCCCCAATATTGAATGGCATAGTGGGGATTTTCGGTGAAAAGTCGCTCTCTTACTAATCCTGTGGATTGGATTGGTTTTATTAACGTCGCACTAGAAGCAAGATGAGGGTTACTGGTGACGGACTTCGTAATTTTGAACATCAGTCAAGTGACGAGGACGACACCTGAGCTGCCCCCCTCCCCTAACTAATCCTGCGGAATCAAATTATTTGCTTAAATGAATTAAGGACACTTCATTTAAATTAAGAGTTCGCTTTTCTATCCAATGAACTTCGAAGAGGACACGTAGCGCTAAGAGTTTTTGCTTGTTTCTCCCCCAAAGTATCGGTCGGAACTAAATAAATGGTGGAGGGGGGTTAAAATACATGTTTTTTTTTTTTTTTTTTTTACTTATACTGCACCGAGAAAATGTTTTCTTCAATGGATGTTGACAACGTATTCTTATTTTATGTCAAATTCTACTGAGTTCAGAAAGTCAGATATCTTCAAAATATGTACGGGGACATTGAAAACAAAGAACCAAGACCAGTTCGCCTGATGTCATCGTCCTTCAGATTCAAAAATTAATCTTTGCCATCGAAACAATGTTTCCTTTATCTTTTCTCGTTTTCAAAAATTTTTCTTGGAAACCTTTCTCTAGATTTTTAAGGCTTCGCGGCAGCTATGCCTCTGGAAACCTCACAAGCGTTCTACAATCGGTATCTTCTATATCGGATATTTTCTTCTTTTTTGAAGAAAAGAATATTTTTTTTCTGCCACAAACTATATTATATATATATATATATATATATATATATTTGAAAAGATAATTATTAAAATATTTTTTAAAAATGTAAAAATAAATGAAAATATGGAACCCAGCAAGTCAAAAAGTCAATTTGAGGCTGGGGACCGAATAAGCGGGGTTAAACTAGTTTGATGGTACCAACCTTTTCCCTCTTTGCGATTATGTACGTTCAATTGAAAAAATCCAAAGTACAAAAGAGCTAGCTCAATGATACAAAACAGCAAGAATAAAATTGGTCATTCTGAAAATTAGCAATGAATTAATAAAAAAAAATTCAAAGAAATGAAGTTTCAAAAGAGTTATACGACCTGAAATTAGAACACTTTTTCCGTTTAAAAAAAAAGCGCTCGAGCATTAATTTTATATTCTGATTTAACTATATTCTGGAGAGCAGCGTATTTTATAATATTTATCTTTTCTATCAGAATCAATCCTTTTTATGAGGTAAAATGTGTTCTATGTTTCATCTCCTATACTGTAATGCTAAATGGTTTGTAAACTTAACGTAAACATGCGAAAAATGGCGTACTTTTGGATTGTTTTTAAATTTTAAGAATATTGCATCATAAACAAATGCATGTGTTACAACGTCGCAAATTTATATGAAAATTATTCTAATTTTCATATAAATTTGCCTGAAAATGTCTTCGAAATTTTGACCAGGTTCTTCAACATTAAGCGAAGACAGCCTTGATAGGGTCAGGTGAGTGGTATAAGAACCATAGAAACAGCAAACAATTAGAGCCTTCTGCGTATCATTTTCACCCATATCAGTTAAAGTCGGTAAATTGAGCGCATTTCATCGCCACCGGCCAATTCGTGCTTCGCGAATAGGAATAAAAATGAGAAAAGAATTATTTAGAAGGCAGAGCACACACCAAAAAATCTGACTTTACATTCTCATTTCTGTAATCGCGTTCCATATGAAAGATTTTAGAAAAACATCGCGTCTCAGATCCGTTGGCTAACATTTGAGAAGACATGTAGAACCGCGAAAAAAATACTCGAATCCATAATGGGTTTGGACACGAAGGCTGGGGGGAAGAGCAATTCATCTTCGTAAAAAATTCAATTTTTTTTTTTTTTTAATCTTTAAAATGTTAACAAAATTTATAGACAAAGAGTTATCAAAGCATTTTCGATTGATTGATTCGTTTTATTAACGTCGCACTAGAAGCACCACTCGGACTGTTGGCGACGGACCTCGTGATTTTGAGCCTGGATCAAGCGACGAAGATGACACTTAAACTGGAACCTCTCTCTCTTAACTTCCACACCATGCCAATGGGGGACGGGGGGACTTGGAGCATCGACAGATTTATCGCGCATCAGACACGGCTATCTTTACGGCGGGTCTTAAGTGGCCTCAAGACTCGACGGAAACCGGCAACTGTGAGTCACTAAGCTACTGCGGCCACCACAGCCTTTCCGAACAAATTTTTTTGACACCTTTTTTTTTAACTGATAGGAATAGGAACATTTTCTATGAAATAAAAAGGGGGGGTGATTATTTTTTTGGAAATATTATAACGCTTTGTTGAATAGAGATATTAAACTGTATGAATTCGATAAGTAAATAAAAAGAGCAAACAAATTTGCCCGCTTGGAAGTGAAAAAAAAAAGGAAATCTCCTTTAGCATTTAATTTTTTTTTTTTTTAAATATCGCCATTAATCAATTTCTAGAGAACTTAATTATCAATTAATTTACAACACTTCAATACACAGGCAAAAGCAATAGCGATTTAATGGGAAGTATAAGCAAAATATTTTTAAAAATATCCGATGCAAAAATCATAAAAGGATTCGAGTGTACACTTATATAATCATGTATAGGTCAAAAATGAAAATTCTCAAACAACTTTTATAATGGTTCCCCCCCCCTCCCGATTAGTAGTGAGCAAAACACAAAAAAAAAAAAAAAAAAAAAATTGTAACAACCAAAGTGTGTCAGATTTCCCCACAATGAAAAGGTAAGAGAAGTCTTGTGGGGTCATTACCATAAGACGCGGTCCTCCTCACTCCATTAGTTGCAAGGGGAAGAGGATTTATCTTTTTTTTGCACATTGTATGGAAATGTAGGTTGCATTCCGATCAATCCAAGCGCCAGCTTTTATAGCGATGCACAATAGTCTGGAATATGCATCTGCCATTTTCACGAATTCATTTCACCTCACCTGATCGCTCCCATACAACAACGGGTGGAGCGATTTTATTCAACGACTCCTTCCTCGGAGAAAAAATTGCACTGGCGAAGTTATAAAAATGATTCGAGTGTTTATGGATTGTGGTTTTAAAAAAATTGATGCTATACTTTTGACAAAGAGACGGCGGAATCCCTCCTGAAAATAATTTGTATATGTAGCAACAATAACGATTCTGAAAGGTGGGGGGAATACTGAAATATTTGAAATTGGGATAAAAGGTTTCAAGTTTCGTTCAATTTCAAAGGTTTCAAGAAAGGTGAAAGATTTTTCAAGTTTCATTCTAAATTATTATTTTTACATCATTTTCAGCAGAAATTTTTAAGATTGAATTAAAAACCAACAAGGTGAGTAGGCAAAAATGCCGAAGATACCAGTTGCATCCTTTACTTTGTTCAGCATTATTTTGCATAACTTGGGTATCTTTAAAACTTGAATGAACAAATAAATGAAAAAAAAATATTCCTCGCACACCTTTTTTTCCCCATTACACGTGGGATTATCTTGCAAAATGTTTCAGCAAACTGTTATTCAAGTGTCATTAAAACTGAATTTTAAGGCTCAAGGTAAGCGAAACATTCCATATCGTGATTCAGCCACGTTACGGTACATTTACCAGGCCGCGCGAAATCACTTTTCTCCTGAGTCGATCATCGAATAAAAGAAAGGTTTTCATACATAGCTTCAAGAAAAGACAGGGTGATTCCGCGCTATCGCTTACTTTCACGAAGAATAAATACGGGAAGAAATCAAATGAATACACTCAGTCAATGAGTATACGCAAATGTTTTGAAAACCAGTTTTCCATAATTCCAAAATTCATACATTTTTTTCAAAATAACTTGTCTTCAACAAAATGGAATTATGTGAATCCTCAGGGCTTCATTTTTGAAAGGATTCATTAAGTTATGTATTCTGGTGTAATTAGTATGATTTATACCAGAATAGACGAAATTCCCTTATATATAATGAAACTTCTTGTCCTTTTCTATAATTTATGCACCAGCTTGTTTAAGAAATATAGAAAGAATTCTGTCCTTTATTTTCTAAAAAAAAAAATCACAAAACCTTCACAGCTTAGAATGTCAAAAAAAAACGATAAGTTAACTGTGTTACACATTCATTAATTTCTCTCAAAAATGGAAGAAAAAACAAAAATATTGAAAAAAATATACCAATATCAATAAGCATTATGACAGAGGTTAGTTTATACCTAATGTAGTCATAATTCAATTCAAACACATTTGAATCCATTTTAAATTCTTATTAAATTTTAATCAAAAATTTACTAGAATATTTCTCTAAAACGGAAAAGTAACAGGAAAAAAAGTGAATATATTAGCTAGTACCAGTTGAATTTAGTCAAGAACATAAGTCAAAAATTAAACAACATTTACATCATAATAGTCACAGAATTTCACAATTAAGATTGTAGCAAAGAGCATTTGAAATTTTGATTTGCATTGAAATTCCATATTGAAGCCACATATATGTATGATGGGCAATTAAGGTTCAAAAAAGAAAATTGTAGCGTACATGATGAGAATACATTTGCGGAGAGTGTTGACAAATTTTTGAAATGTAAGGAGTTGGATAGATTCTCTCCCCTCAAAAGACAATACGAATTCTGCATTTCAATTTAATATTGATTTTTTTAGAAGAACATAATACAGTGCAAAAGATTTAATACAGCACATCACACTGTAAGATGCAAGATTCATAAAGATTCATTTAATTTTGTGAGTATACAATGTTAAAATCCTTTTTTATTAGACATATAATTATGCAACCTTAAAAAAAATCATAAAATTTAATTATTGAGGAGTATATTTACAGTGCTAAACTGTGTAATATAAAGGCAAATATTAATGAAACACAAGAAATTTTGAACATGGAATCTAAAATACCAAATGATATCTAGAAAATATATAACTAAAAACTCATTTGCTTTTTAAACTTAATTCAAAATAATGCACAAAAAAGTAATTACTGATTCAATAAAAATAAAGTCATTATTTTCAAGCTTTTTTAAAGTTAACATTAAGGGTAAATACATAAAAATATAACTGATTTAAAAAAAAAAATCACAAAAATGTGATTTTTATGATTATTTATGATTATGATTTTTTTAAATGGTTATTTGTGGTTTTTTTAAATGATTTTTTATTATGATTATTTATGATTGGGATTAAAAAGTTAAAACAAGTACAAGTCTTCTTAGTAACATTTACAATTGGTTATATTGAATATGAATAAATGAAAACATAACAGCTAAAAATACAGTGCACTGTAGACACCTAATTCAGTAAAACTTAAAAACTGGAGAATGTATAAGATTTTCATCTACACACATAATCTTATCTATAAGAAATACAAATTATCATAAAAATCCTACAGCAATTTTATTTAGTACCTTAATAAAAGCAAAAATTTTAACTAAAAATTAGTTGCAATTGAAAAATAAACATGTCATTTAATTTCTTCCTGCACAATACCAAAATACTTATACTTTCATCGATCTAATGTAACAGAAAATAAATTTTCCAACAAAAGAAATTTATGTTACATGTTTACTTCACACTTTACATACACATAACACCATATATATGTGTGTAATGTAGGTTTTAATTATTTCACAAAATCATTGCAATTTAACTTGCATACCATAACTTTAAAATAAATCTAAAATTCATTTACATTCATCTCTAAAGATGCAATGCACTTTCTTTAAATGTACGTAATCATACATTCCACAAATAAACTTCCTAATATGCAGTACAGCAGAAAATTTTTTGAAGCATCAATATTATTTTGCATCTGTACTACTCAAATAAATTAATTTCCCAATCAATAAAAAAAATCATTTTTAAAACCAGATTTTAAAAAATATTATGTTTTTCATTGCTTTGAAAAATTAAACTTTTCCCATGATCAATCAATACTTCATTATGAACAAGAACCATTAAGAGTTTTCAGAAAGTTCCACAAAATAAATTTCCTGAACAATTCTTCTAATTATTCAAATTTAGTGTCTGAAATTATTACATAATTGAGTATACATATAGAATTCATTCTAAAAGTAAAAGATCTTGAACATCTGAAATAAAAAATTTTCAAATTCATTTCATTTATTACAATTTAAATCCAAGAAGTTTTAAAAGAATTTTCTGGCTCAAGCTCTCTAAACTCCAGCTTGTCAAACATAGAAACATTATTTTAACACACATTTTAACAAGAATTTTTTTGCATTTTTCTACAAATCTTGATCATTTAAAGAGAACAGATCCCAAAATTTCTGAATATTTTTCATATCAATAAATAAATTTAATTCCGATTAACCACTAATACACATTACATCAAAGAAGTTTTTACACTACATATGTAGCCATTACCTTTTAATAAATTTACAATCTAATGCAGGAGTTATCAAGATCTTGGAAAGATAATTCTTTTAGTAGACAACATATTTGATGTATTAAAGTAATAAAAAATATTTCCACAAAGTAAAATTTAAATGTAATTTGTAATTTTTATTCATTTCAGTTATAAAAAAATCAATGCAATGAAAAATTGAACGGAATACATTATTCTTCCATCCTTGAAAAAGGAATATACTTATAATTATTTTTCCTTTTGTTTACAATACAAAAATAACAAAAGTGTTACGAAAATAAGATAAAATCTTGACATATCTCATTAGGAAGGAAGTCTTATTAAATCAGAAGATACACTAGTTATGCAAGAGATCATGTTAGAATAAGAATAACAAGAAATATTTGAAATAAATTAAAATGATTTGAATTTTAAAAAGAAATATAGAGAACTAAGCAATGACGCAAAAATGAATCCACTCAAATTTACTAGCTAAAAGGTTACAATTTTTGAATATTATAGCAGTGAAAAAGTTAGACCTTCCAACAAGTTTGTGATTCTTGTGTGATTAACTGCAATTTATTTTTCTAAACGTTTGATATTTCTCATGAAGATAACTCATATTAATAATTAAAATACTACTGCTTACATAAAAGTATATTTAATTTTGTATATAGATAAAAAAAAAACTGATAACTTTTTACTACATTGAACGCTTTTAGTATTTTTAAATATTTACATTTAAAAAAAAGTCTGTCATAACTTAGTCCAAAATACTCCTCCCCAAAGATAAAATCAGGGGAAGGCACCATCATATATGAAATTTTTTCTTATCAATGCTACCTAAATCTCGAAATAAATTCATACAATTCATTATAAATTTTTTACAGATCAGTTGACAAAATTTTTATTTTTGATTTGAACATGAAAAACATGCAGAATTAATGAGATTCCTATCAAGAAGAAAAATCTGAAATGTATCATCAATATGGCATTATGTAAAAGCTTAATCATCATTTCAGTCACCTAAAGTATATCATAAAGTCGTTTTTTTTTCAGCTTTCAATTAATGAAAAGCCGTAACAAATACATGACACATACGGCTCCAACACAAATTACAATTGCGTACTTTCAATATCAAATAAAATGAATAAATATAATTTTTTTTAATCTCATGCTGAATTTACTGGGATTGTTTCATTACTATTTTGTCTGACAATTTAAGATATGATCTTAAATAAAAAAGAAAAAAAAAAAATTTTTTCAACTTACCTAAATACAACTTCAGCAAGAAGTATACACACGCGTAACCAGAACACTTCTGATCGGAAAAATTTTAAAAAATCCTCATTGATTTAAATCGGCACACGTAAAATACAGCACGTATTTCTGTACTCTCACAGAAAGATATCTTTACCTTTAAAAAAAGTTGCCGTCTCCCCTTCACTTTCAGAAACGGCAAATAGGTTATTGCCATTTCACAGATTTAAATAACAGCTACACTGAAACAAAAATCTATCCAAGTAAATGTGACTTGACCTATAAGCTATACAGTCTATTGTCTAATTCTCTCTATAGAAACCAATTATGGAGTAAACTATTTTGTGTAGGACAGAAAATGTGTGAAGTATATCAGTATGTTTAATATGAACATGATTTGCTTCAAAATTAGGAATTTCTTCTTTTGGTATTATTGATATTTCTAGAGGACTTGAATACTTAACATATTTTAGGTGTCAAGATATTAAAATTAAAACACAGTACCTTTTTCTTGACCTAAATCTTATTGTTTTTATTTATTCATCTAAATTTTGACCATAGTCTCATATTAAAGTTTCAATTTTAATCGAATTATAAGTTGTACAGGGACTATTAGCAAGGATTTTCAGGAAATACCTAGGTTGAACCTTGTAAAAAGAGGTAAATATTCTTACTAGCTCTTTTCTATGTATAAATGTCACAAAAGTTTCACAGAATTAGCTGCATAAAAACAATTTTTCCCCCGCTTGCAACAGTATCCACTGAGAATCTTCTTTTTTTATCTTATATAATTCATGCTGGTTTTAAAATAAGAAAAATGTATGTTTCATCACACATATAAGATAGGATGAAATGTAAAATAGATTGAAATATGAATCCATTAAAAATAGTATATAAAAATTGTTACTCTTAAGCCATTCGTTTAATTAACTGAAGTTTAATCCTTGCGTATTGGTGACAATGTTGTGATCAGATGTATTTGTTTATCTTTTTAGCCGGTTATCTTGGTTTTAATTGGAAATGAGACAATTTCTAGGCATAAAAATCCTTAAATTTCAATCTTATCTTGGTTGTTATCTCAATATTTATTCTTGTGAGTGAAACCTTTTTAATAAAATTTCGAAAACAAAATTAATAAGTAATTATTCGTTTCTGGTTACGCTTTTAGCATCTGTAAATTACAGTGGTGATATTGCTTGCGAACCAGTTCAGCAATTACTTTGTGATTATAAAATTCGTAACAACTAATTTTTTTGCCATCATTTAATTACCTGACTGTATAATTTTATTGTAACTTAGAATATAAAGATGTGCGAAGGCATATTGCATCCACTGCGATTGCAGAACCAAGTGCGTGAGTGGCTTCTGGAAGACACAAGTAGCTTCGATTTTGGAGGTGGAGTAGTCGGTGATCGGAGATGCGAATTTACGATCTACATGAAGTCCAGTGGTGTGCTAGCAGGCATTCCTTTCCTGAATGCTCTCTTTTCAGAGCTCAATTTGCAAGTAACTTGGCTTCAAAAAGAAGGTGACCGATTGAACCCAATTACAGAAATCGCTAAGGTATGTGGTCCAGCCAAAAGTTTGCTGCTGGCTGAACGACTGGCTCTGAATATCCTGAGCCGTGCTAGTGGCGTAGCTACTGCAGCTGCAAGACTTGGAGGTATTGTAAAACAGGCAGGTTGGCATGGGACAGTGTCTGGATCTCGTAAAACTACCCCAGGATTTCGCATGGTGGAAAAATATGCTCTAATAGTTGGAGGGGTTGACACTCATCGATATGATTTGTCCAGTATGGTCATGTTGAAGGACAATCACATTTCACTGTCAGGATCCATTGAGGAGGTATGGAGAAAGAGAGTTTCTAAGTATTATTTGTAGGTCTTGGCAAAAATTTTAATGAAAGTGCAATCATTTTAATTATCTAGATAGTGTATACTTTACTCATTACATTATTATTTTGTATAAAAATTTGAATAATGGAAAAATTCATATTTTACTTTCTGAATAATCACAATTTAAATGAAAAGGCATATGAAAATATTTATACACTTATAAGAGAGTGTTAAATGTACACTTCAGTGAAAATTTATAATGGTTTTAGAATTCTCTCTTCGTAGCTTTGGAATTCAATTTTAAATACTTAAATGATATTCGACTTTGATAATTAGGTTTATAAATAAATATAGTGGGAATTTAGGACACTTAAATTTCTTCTTAAACCTGACTAGTACTGTTGATAATTAATTTAAAAAACGAAAAATTAGTGTGTGCTGTAAAAGATTAGTTTTATGACTTCAAAATGTGTGAAGTTATTTTTTAGGTTTTAAAGCAAAAGTGTAGCTTTTTTTTGTTGTTGTTGTTGTTATTGCTGCTGAGAAATGGTTCAAATCTCCAATCTACATGTGCAATTTGATCTGAGTGAAATGAAGAACTGAAATTAGAAAATATAATTGGGAAAAAACATAAATTGTAGAAATATATTGTTGGATAGAATACCTAATGACCTGCATTTTCATTTTTGATGTCATTTCTGTAAAGTTTATATCTATTTTTTTTTAATTTGCAATTTAAAAAAAAAAATAAGAGTATAATTAAGTTTTTTCCCATAAAGTTCTGAAAAAAAAATCGAATCCTGACTTATAGTTGATTTATTTTCCTAAAATTTGTTTTTATATGGTTCTCTTTTTTTTTAAATCTAATGTAAAAATGATAACTTATTCGGTTAAAGTCGGTTTTTGGGTGCCCCTTGGCAATCAGCAACTTTTGGGTGTGATAACAATTTAAATAAAGCGATTTAAGTTATGGTAACCATAAATTATGGTTAGCTTTTCATTTTCATGACATTACTGTTTATGTTGCTCTTCTTTGACTATCTTTCTTCTAAGTTGGCAAGTTTTCGATACAAATGCCAAGGGGTACCCGATACTGGACTTTAACCAGGAAGGATTCAATCCAATTAGTAACTTTTTAATCATTTCTATTGTGTAAAATTATCAAATTCACATCTTCAGAGAACAACTTTTGTCAAATTATTTTTATTTATTGTTTATTACATCTTTTCTTTGTGCACTGTTTATCATATATATATAATCCTTTTTATTCATGTATATTTTTAGTTATTGGATTAAATGCAATGTTAGTATATACTATTATAGTATAAGTTTTTAATAACTATATATATACACAATAGAGTACCTCTTGTAAGGACAAAATGCCTGATCCAGTGGATGTCCCTTATTGGGAAGTACTACTGTATTTTTGTAATTTGTTTATGTTAAATATGCTAATATACTGTTTATTATTGTAGAATTATTCTCTGTGTGTATTCCAAGTATTAAAAAAATGCCTATTGTCTAATAAAAGTAAATAACGAAACAAAATTTGAACAAAAAAGTATAGGGTGGTTTTGATTTCTGAATAATAGCCATCTATATAGGAGTTCAAAAATATATTCATCTGCTATATTTAAAAATTTATTTTAAATGTAAAAGATAAATATGTTATTTTAATGATGAATTTTTGATACAATAACATACTAACTTATATGAATTCTCTTTTTTCATCTAACTCTGTATTATTTAATTTCTCTCATTTATCTTATGCATAATGGTATTTGCAAAAGATATTTATTCATTGTATAAAGTGACTCATATCCGGTTTTTGAAAAAGTAACTTAATAAAAAGAAAATGACTAGTATATGAAAGGTTAACAAAAACTGAGTGGAAAAAAAGTTTTTGTATTGTTAGAGATGTGCCATTAAGGAATTTGATTATTTTTATCTGAGACAATGCTCAAGATTAAGTGTTGTGATTTGAATTTGCTCCATAGGTTTAAAAGGCCTGAAGAGTAATGAAACATCTCTCAAGGATTGTCTTCTACATTATGAGTAGGATTCGAATAAACTTTTCTTGATCATGAAGTAATATTTCCTATTTTATATTGACTGTTTTATAATTCCGATCAGGAGCATTTGCAGTCCACTCATCATGCAATACGATGTTTGCACTGAACTCTAACCACTACCTTGTAATTTTGGACCGAGGTTGATTTGAAGGGCCACTGTACTCTTTGGGATAATGCATTTATTTTCATTCACCTGTAAGGACATCTCATTCAACAGACTTGGGAATTTGTTCCCATTTTACCTTTTTAGGCATTTGAAATATCTTTACAATAGTGATCATTTTCTTGTTATATTGGATCATGCAAATGTAATGCAATAAAACTTTATTTTATGCAATAGATATATTAATGAAACCATTAGCTGGTAACTTTTTTCATTCCTTGAAAATATCACTCATAAAATTATAGATTCCCACAGTATTGATGAAGTATTACAAAGGATATCACAAATGTAATAATTAAAGGCAGAAATACATCCATTAAAATAGCTTCTAACAATCTAAAAAACAAAACCATTATGGGATGAGGATTTGAGAGATGCTTATAAAAATCAGAGGAAGTCATGGAATAATTTTAAAAAATACCTTATCCTCATAAATTTTGTTTTGTTGAAGCATCACAGAAAGCCATTTATGAAAAAATACAACTACAAAGACAAAAAGAATCTTGGATTCATAAAATGAATAAAAGCAGAAGATAAAGGAAACTTTATCCTGTTCCATAAATATATTGTAACAATATTTTAATTAATGTTGTGGACAAAATTAAATTTTTAGGGCCATATTAGACAAAAAAAAAACTTAACTTTTCACTCCCATATCTTACAAATTTCCAAATCTTGCAAAAAAAAATCACTGAATATAGTAAAAGTTTTCTCACATACTTCATGGGGTTCTGATAACACCTGTTTATTACGTATATACTATGCACTCATATGATCAAAATTATATTATGAGTGCTTTGTGTATGGTTACGACTAGGAAATCCATTATATGTGTACCGACTTTTTGTTTTGGAACTTTCAAACATCTCCTATACAAAGTTTATATGGGAACTGCTTTGAAGTATCTTCAGACATTAAAGGCAACAACTTTTGTTTACTCGGTACTATTTTAGAACTAAATTCTTATCAAAGTCTTTATTCTCAAAATCAAAGTTTATTTTTAGAGTTATATCATGTTAATCCATACCTCCAATTTATAGAAAAGTGCAAATATTAATCAAGAGCAAATTGGTTATCTACATCTCTTTGATGACTACAAACCTTGCTCAAACTTTTTGATTTTAAATATTATAAGAAATTGAACAGAGAACAAAATATTTACATACAATTTTCTAATGACTTTGTACTACAATAACTTCTCTTTAAACACATCTATATTGACGGTTCTAAGTGAATGTATCTTGTTGATGTCTCATATTTAACAGATACTTCACTTTAGACTCTTTTAAACTGCATCCTTCCCAAGTTTTTACTGCCGAGATTTTCACCATTATTAAGATTTTAGTAAGTATCTTAAGTCGACACTATGAAAATTCTATAGTCGCAGATTCTATGGATGCATTCTTCTTCACTGTTGTGACAGCCTCGGATTGTCCCTGGCTTTCCTCAGAATTCCATTCTATGCTGTCTTATTCTTGACTAAGGTTTTTCTATTTGATACCTTAATAGTTTTTAAGTCTTTTTCTAGGCAGTCAATCCACACCTAAGTTTTGGTGTCCCTCTTTTCCAGGTACCAAAAGTTTAGCCAAGATCTTTTTAGTAGCTCGTTTGTCATCCAATCTTATGAAATGTTTGGCCCATGTAATCCACTGTATTGCTGCAAATATAATTATATCTGGCTTTTTAAATAGTTTGTAAATTTTTGAGTTGGTTTTTCTCTAATAATTATCACATTTCATTCCTTTAAATATGTTTCTTAAAGTTCCTCTTTCAACTATACAAAAATGTATTGGAATTTTTAAATCATCTAAATCATTCATCTCTTCCATAAATCAGTGACTTTAAACATTTAAAACGAGTGTATAACCTAAAATCTGAAAACATCCAAATGCTGTTTTGTTGTATGCCTTCCTCGGGGGGTAATGAAACAGTCGACAGTGTAGCTTAATCTGAATCTGGTGCAATCTCTCCTGCCATCCGAAATTGCTATATAGTAAAATACATTAAATCAGCTATTCATTACCACTTATAAGATCATAGGATCTGGAAATATGTAATAAACTGAATCATGTGAATTTTATTATTTCTGTTTGGAATTCATTTTCATCTAGACGATTGAACATTAGTTTAACACATCTATGTATTGAACCTACTAGACTAACACATAGACATCTTATACTGAGAAAAAAATATCTGTATGTGTAACCATTGTGTTTTCCTTTGACTGTGAGACATATCTTCAATGAATATATTTTTTACCACTAATTATGTTCGCTTTAAGCATTTCAAATCCAATTATTATCTTTTTTTTTTTATTTGGTTAGGAAAAATCCCCAATCACATATGCTTCAATTTTTACATGATGTTGGGTTTATTCCATTTGTGTTTGTTTATAATCGTGTATTGTTCTTTACAGTATCTATTAGAATTTTAAACCATTTTATATGATTTAATGGAAACTTTTCACTTTATGCTCGGCACAATATGTCTGATGAGGACTCAGTACCGCATAATCCCTTAACAACTAAACAACCTTGAACCGTGGTCAGATGCCTTAGTACTCCACATCATGCGAATAATTGGTCTTTAGTGGAAGCAGAACACGAAAGTGCGACTCGACAGCCGCGAGCTCAATGTTGTGCTACTGCGACCGATGATCCTGTGACATCGAAATTGTTGCCGGTTTGCCACTTCTGTCTTTGTTAAGTCGTTGCCACTTGCCAAGTTGCTCTTTTTCTTTTGATTACCTGACTCATTTATTTTTGTTCTTGACGAATTACTTTAATTACATGAATATTCATTGTTTCTTTTCCGTATTTGCTTGCCCCATTTTTTTCACTCTTGAACCTCCATGTATCGATTTCAGCTCTCTTGTCCTTCTTCATCTCAATCATGCTTTTTAACCAAAAATCGACATGTTCTATTATAGATTGACCATTTGTTACACATGTATACAAACAAGAAAGAGCAAAATGTGAAATGGGATAACTTATCGTTATTCAAACAGCGAACATTTTAAAAGCGTTCATCTTTTTTTTTTTTATGACGCTGTGTTGTGTATCCTTTATCCATGCACTGAACAAAAACATGTTTTTGTTAATTGTAGGCAGTGCGTTTGGCACGTCGCCTGTGCGGATTTTCTCTCAAGATCGAAGTGGAGTGTCGCTCGTTGCCAGAAGCACTCGAGGCTTGCAAGGCCAACTGTGATGTCGTAATGCTCGATAATTTCGAGCCAGAGGTGAGTTGTTCTCTTTTCTCGTGATGGTCAGGAACGAACTTAGGACCTAATACATTTAGGGTGGTAGGTATTAAAACAAAAAGTTTGTTGTCTTGTCCGTTAATTGCAAATGCTGTTCATTTCTCAATTTTCAAAAAGCTACTTTACATTTCTTGAAAACGTAATGTATTATGAAATATATCACAGAAGTTGAAGTACGACATGAAAAAAGATGGAAGGGAATCTGAATTATAATAGAGAGAAGTAATTGAGTTTTATTGCCATCTCTGAAACAAGAAAAGACGATTGCACGTTGATGGGTTGTGTCAAACGTTAAGTACGACTTGGAATGTTAAGACTGTACACAAAAATGAGGATATATGTATTGTTCTGAATGCAATCGTAGATTATTACAAATTTCATGATTTCTCTATCGCATCATTCGCACATTTCAAACATTGTTTCAGATACCCACGACGGCCAACTTGAATTCCTTCTCTTAGGTTCAGGTTGGATCTCAAGAAAAGACACTTACTGCATGTTTATTATGTCATGTGAAAAATGAATGTTGAAGGGATGCATTATCACGCCTAACTTCCTCTTAGGTCATCTAATCAATCCACCAAATAGTAGGAAAAGTTTGCTCTAGTGTCTCCTTTTCATTTTTCGGACTTGTCTTAATACTTTTCAAGGATGCCTCGTCTCCTTTATTATTAAGGATTTCCCACCTAAATTATTTGTGTATCTTTATGAACATGTTTGAAAAAATCTGTGTCTTTAGAGACTAAAGTGCCCACTTATTTTTCAGTTTACTGTGAAGACTTGGAGGTCTTTCCCATAATCCTATGATTGATTTGAAAACTTGAAGAACGCCTCCTCTTACATCTTAGTTTCAGGAATTAGTTTTCAAGTTTGCCAAATGTTCATTAAATAGTCATTTCGAGCTCTGTAAACATCTAGAAATTTCCGAAACGGTCCACCTTTTGATTTCATGAGCAAAATGTGTAAAACCTCCTCTGTTTTGAACTACTCGGTTATCGACATCGCATGAAAATTGGTGAGACCGATTTGTTACTTCCGTTTCAATCGATCCTGGTTAATTAACAACTGCTGAAGGCCGAATGTCTAACCTTTTGAGACAATCTTTTGCAATATTTTCTGTAATCACCAATTATATCACCAACCACACACTTGATGAATTCTATTCATTTGACTTTCGCGTGTGTGTGTGTATGTTACAGACCATAATAGATATGCGAAAGTGAATCGATTCCATTAGTGTTCGCAGTAATAGAATCACGATTATAGTCACAATTGTTCGCAATACCTGTCTCAAATCATCTCTAAGCACTATATCAATCACTTAGAGATGAATCCTATCAATTTTGTCATTCGAAATTTATCAAAAAAAAAAAGTTTGAGAAACGTGTATATGATATTTCATTGAGCCCCAGAAACTTGCTAAAATAATTTTTTTTAAATGATGCAAATTATAATTAAAATTGAACCACAATTGTTTCCGCAATGACTCGAGAGCCATTTACAAAATACATACATTCTGAAAATTGTAAACATTAAAAAATTAAATTTTCAAAATAGCAATTAAACTAAACATTAAACACAAAACTACACAATTAAACAGTAGAAAGTTGTAATTAAATTACATTCTAATATTATACAGCGCTTAAGCCATTTTGATATTTCTCCTTACAACCTTAATAATGCCTCTTTAAACAAGATCACAGAACCTTTATATATAGTGCCAACAATTGTCGATGCCACAGGAAACGAAAACTCTCTGTAAATCAGATGCACATTTAAAAGTAAACAATTGAAAAATCTGGTTATTTATGGGCTTTGGATCTGCTTACATTTCAGTGGCAGAAATGTGTCAACGGAAATTCCTAGTGAGACCGAAAATTGAAGGTATATTTCCAACAAAAAATAGATAACTGAAACATCCGTTACGTTATTTGAAATTATATTTTTACAAAATAAGCTTTTAAGAATATTGATAGGCTTTTATTGTGAACGATATCCATAGGTTGAAGCCTGGTTAGCCTCATGAATGGTGCAGCTTTGCTATCAATCTGCAGACGTTTTCAAGGTTGTTGACATTGGACAAATTTTATATTTATAACACTTTGCGTGATAGTAAAGTTATGGAATTCAATAAAATTGATTTTACTTTTTAAAAATATCGTTTTATATAATTTCACAGAAAGATATGCTCATTGCCTCACCAAATTTAAAATTTTATTGCAAACTCTTCTTTAAAATAATTTCATTTTTTCTTTATCGCCGTAGGAATGTAAGCGCGCTGCCCTGACGCTTAAGCTCCAGTATCCCAACGTCCTGGTAGAGGTCAGCGGAGGCATCACGGAAGAGAACATTTTATCCTATGCCAACCCTTGGACGGACATCCTATCCAGCAGCTCTCTGGTGCAAGGATACAACGCCCTTGACTTCTCTATGAAGGTGACGCCCTCTCGAGGCATCGCCCATTCCCTCGACTTCCTCGACTAATGCCCTCTCGCGAGAGCGCATTCTTTACCAATCGGCATCCAGAAAAATAACTGAGTGAAACACAATGACTGCATGAAGCAAACCAGCGTCATAAACGAAATCCCTTTCATATAAGATGTTATTAAATTTACATTTGTTGTAAAATATGAAATAGTTATTGAGATTTTGTATATAAGTTATGCTATGACAGTATACGATCTGCAAGGCTACCATTATCTTGTGTCACTTTATGGTGTGCATCACAAGAGTTGTATCTGCTCCACAGTCACCGAATGCATAAAAATTGCACTTGGTAGATCGCTGTTGATCTTGATGCGTCATGTTTGAACTCATTTATACGTTTTTATAATAGGTTGTAAAAATTTAATATTTATAACTCATAATTCACATGATCATCTTAACGTTGTCAGTGCACCGATTGGATTGATTAAATTATTTCATAATTTGTTAAGGAATGCTATATCAATGATCCATGCGATAAAGTTTTATTTAAATATCTTTTATTTAATGGCTGATTTGTAAACAGCAATTACATTTCCGGACGTGTCAATCATTTTCCCTTAAAAATGTCGGCATTTTGAAAAATATTTTCTATACATATTTTGTTTCGTGCATTCAAAACGTAATTTTGATATTTTTTTATCTCGGTAATTTTAGACTTTTAATTAGTTACTGTGAGATTGATATTTTTTTTCTCCTTCTATTGAGAAAGTGTATCTAACAAAAGTCGCATCTGTTTTATTATCTCAAGATGTAATGAAACTCTGCCAGACCAATGAAGCTGCTTTTCGGCACTATCCAAAAGGCATTTTAATATATTGTGCCTATATGCCGCATAAAAAAAGGGAAATATTTTCATACCTAATTGTATTCCTGTACAATCAGTGGCTATAGCTATGCGGTTTTATCTAGTAAATGATAAAGTTTTCAATTTGGAAAGTCTAAAATGATTAATTTTAATTTAATGAATAATTCATAGTAATTAGCACATATAACGTAAAATTTGAATCACAAATTATTCCTCTAACGTAAAATTTAAATCTCAAATTAGGACTCTTCAAACTGTTTGAAGAAGAGTCCTAATTTCCAAAATTTATTTTTCGTTTTTTTCTCCCCCTTTATCTTATACTGCTAAATAATTTCTCAGTTTTAAGTTGTTTCTCATTGAAAACTCGTGATTTCCAAGAAATTTTGTCAGCGAGTACGGGAGTTATAGTTTTTCTGCCCAATACATTCGAATTCTGGGAAATTTTATATTAGACATAATTACAATGATCACTAATTATGTTTCATTTCATTTTCTGACAAATACAAATTCTTTCCTATATTCTTTAAATATTTACATTTGGTGAATTCAGTTAGCAATTAAAGAATATCATTCCGAGCTGAAATAAATCCCATAATTATAGTTTCAAATCACGTGATTTTGATAGCCATTGACCCAATGTCTCCTACAGGCGACACTGCGTTCTAAATCAGAAGTGGGAAGATTTGAGCAAGAAATTAATAATGTTATATGTAAGCAACAAATTTAAGGAATTCAACAGTGTGTTTCGTCACTTGATCGAGGTTCAAAATTACGAGGTCCGTCGCCAATAGCCCTCGTGTTGCTTCTAGTGCGACGTTAATAAAAACTAAACTAAACTCAACAGTGTGTTTAATAATTTTTTATTACACAAATAATAAAAAAATATAAACACTTAGCGATGCGCAAGAGTATCATTTTCTTTCTCTCGAAAAACATCTTTTTCATTTTACCATAAAAAAGCTACGAATGCAAAATGTTCTCTAAAAATATTTTTTTCTTTTTTCAGAACTACCATCCATTAACAAGAAAATTAACTAATTCTAGGTACCAATGACGCCTTTTATTTAACTTGGCGGCATTTTTTGAAAGTGTTGCGTAGTGTCTCCTACAGACGACACTGGGACTAAGGAGGTTATTGTGAACACATACAAAATTATTCACCATAAAAGGAATAGAAATGTCTTAAATTCTTGAAAGAACATTTTTTTCAGGGTCCTTTTAATAATCATTTATATTTCATTAATACAGAAGAGAATAGTTGTGAGTGTGCTGTTGTATGAATATAACTGAGTGTATGCTAAAAAGGGATTTTTTTTAAACATATATATTTCTTTATCGCGCATTATAATGAGGTAACATTTCTTTAATGTAGCTACAAATGTATTGCCATCCGTGTTCCTTTATTTGCGTCATTATGTTTCTAAAATATCTTATGGAAGCAATGTAAAGGCTGAGTTCAAAAGAAACTCTCCAAATGCATCAGTCTCTTTTTGTATGCTGAAACTTTAAAAAAAGAGATTTCAAAATTTTGGCTTTGTCCTTCAACAAATCAATTGTGTTTGAAAAGAGCGTGACTTTTCATCTTTTGCTGTGCCTTACTCTACAGTATTACGACGACTGTTTACTGCGATTCTTTGATAATACGCAGAACTTTATTGTATCTTATTTTATTTTTGGTACTGTAAAAATGTAGGATATGTGCAGGAAATGAATGATCACGTTTGCTCGTCGATGTCATAATTTGTAGGATTTCTCTCGCAAACCTCAAAAAATACTTTTGTCTTCTTATCGAAAGGTAAGATTTATTTATTGAACACTGTTTGGGTGATATTCTCTGCGATGAAATCAACTATCATTACCGAATTTTTAAAAGCATATTATACTAAGAAAGAATTACGAAAAGTAAAAGAATCACTATATTATGTTAATATATGTTTATATCGATTGATAAATAATTGCTAATGTTCAAAGGTGAATACTTTAAATAAGAACCCTGCCATCGTAATTTCATTATCGATATTGATTATCGATCTGTAACTTTAAAAAAAGCATAGATTTTAAGTGTATGGAATTGTAAAATTTTATAAATGCTTCATATATTTGTCTCTTTAATAGCATTTACTGATTGATAATTTGCTCATTCTTATGAATCAATAGAATCCATTATTGGTAATAATAAACATATTATGTTTCTTTTTTGTAATCGGTGTGCCATTTTTGTATTTTTTAAAAACTGATCTCACTGTATAGTCATAATGAATGTTTTATATAATAAATGTTTTCGACATAAATGTTTCATCATTATTTATTTTGTTACCCAAATATAAGTTAATCGTGGCAACATGAAAGTTCAGAAGTGCTCAGTTCGCAATTTCCTTGACCACAAAAATCTTCAAAATTCTATTAATATTGCAATGCCTCCATGTTCCGCTCATATTTATGAGTTAACGTTTCAATCATTATTTCATTGTGAATGAATAAGAACTTTGAGATTTTTAAACCTCTCTGTTTTACTTTATTCATTGAAGAAATTCACAACTACTCGCATAAATAGTATCTACTGACTTCAAAATGTAACCCATTTAAATCTAAAAGTTCTTTTTAATCATAAAAATATCCCGAGTGTAAATAATTTAATGAATCAACGGTGTATCAATATTTTCTTTAATTGCATGTTAAAAGAAAAAAACTCCTTTCTACATGGTATAAAACTTTTATCTCTTTATTCTTTAAAAATAACGCCTACTTTTGGAGATGGAAGTAAAAGTATCGTGACAAAAATTAATTTTTTAAATAGCTAGTTCTCACTTCTTCAAAGATACCAGGGCATGCGAGAAACAGAAAAATGTTGAATTTAAGACGCTTAGTTTTGCTAACATTTATCTTTTGAAATTATTAGCTGATTTTTTTTGTACCTAATGATATTTATTTATTCTGTAGAATTATAAAAAGTAATTTTTTTAATGAAAAAGTTTTTTTCTCTTAATAGTTGAATGTGGACATGACTTTTTAGACATATTTACTTTAAGATATTGATTTTTAAAAAAGTATATGTTTGCGTCAAGTACCGTCTTATAAAAGACAGGCGCAAATGATGACTGTTATCATATCGCGAGTTGAATGGAATAAATCCCAATTGATAATACATTTGGTTTACTTGTCGCCGATTTGATGTCATCCCACACGCCTGGCAACGAGACATCAGGAATTTGCATTCGATATTTTTTCTGTTGCATCATACGTGGTGAATTGTTATGATTCGCTGCTGATTTTTAACTGTCGATTTAACTGGGTCGAATGCAGATTTCTGATGTAGATTATTTGCATCGCAGGCGACTCCCGATTCGCATTTTGATTATATCATAATATTTGATAATCAGCTAGTAATAATCGGCAAGTTTGATGACTGAGTTTCTTTTCATTGTAAATAAACATAATTATAAAGACTGGTGTCTGTTTTACTCTGCTTTAAGTTTAGTTATGGCTTAATTTATCATCTAGGGCTAGCTTAGGCTCGTCAATGATGAAGATTTCTTTGATTAAAATAATTCACAGCCAGTTAATTTCAGTAAACAGCCACAAATTCAAATATGTGAAAAAAGTATATAAATCAGTCATAATAGCGCACGAACTCTACAAATGGTCGCCGAATTCACTTGACCTGTGCTAATACTGACTCTTCGAACGTTTAAGCTGTGAAAGCGGCCTTCAAAGTTCGTCATATGGAAACTTGATGTTAATCTCTAGGCCGCTTGTGGACTTCAAGCCCGTATCTTGCAGCTGTAATGAAGAATGACTGTGTGTGAAAGATTTATCATGCTGGGTAGTTAGTCAGTGAAAAGTCTATTAGAATTGAAAGTTGAGCCACACATGAATTTTGTTGTAATTTTCTTTGAATGGTAGGTCAGGTGCTAAACGAGCTGCCGGAAAAGGAGAACAAATTAATCCAAAAAAGAAGAAAAGTTTAATTTGCGTGCCCCGTGTTGAAATGAGAGGTAGTTGAACAGAAAAGCTAGATTGCTATTGGTCGATGAGTAGAGAGTGAAGTAAGCGAAAAAGCCGGCGCTTCGCCCAAGGTGTGTGTGTGGGGGGGGGGGGATGTTGAATGGGAAAAATTCGTAGACACTTAATGTGTGAAAAATAGCGAAATTGAGTTAAAAATCAATCTTAGATTTATGATGGTTCGTAAGAGACGTGAAGTACTTTTCTGGATCTTTTGGTGAGGTGATTAACTGGGTATTGATCTTGTTCGAGGGTTTTAATGTAAAGATTATTGATGTTTGTGGGAGATTATTAAAAAAATTAACTGAGATACCTTGGATATGTCTGCGAAATGTGGTTATTTTAAGAACTGCTCTAATTTGGATGTTTCTCATGAACCACTGGACTTCGGAAATCATAAATAGAATGGAATTATGTGCTTTTTTAAGAATTTGATTTGGCGGCATGCGCCCACACGGGATATGCCTAGCAAATAACTAGGCGCTTAACGGAGGTATACAGAAGCATTTTGTTTTCTAAAGACATTTTTAGAATTCCAACATATTAGGAGGTAGAGTTTGCATGTTCTAGAATTTTTCGCCTTTCTGTGTAAGAGTTGTTTCCAAGTGAGTTGTTTGTCGAAAGTCATATGGAAATTTGGCTGTAAATTGGAATTTGAGCTCTCTGTAGTAGGAAGATAAGGTGGGTTGCTATTGGCCGATGGTTAAGGTGTTGGTCTGCTGTTAGCTGAGAGGATATTTATTGTTTGAACTGGTCTTGAATGAGAGAATTTTCTTGTCCATAGTAAGAGTTGAGATACTGCAGTGCCATTGGTTGTTCAGATGCTGAGGGGAGTGTTGCTATTGGCTGCCCCTGAAGCGTTCTATTTTGGTGGGAGGTACGAATTCAGTGAGGGATATACGGCCGTATAAAAGAGGAATTTAAGAGATTTAAATTTAAGGAAAAGAAAGAAAGTTAAAAAAGATTTTAAGATATTAAACAAAAGAAAAGGTTGTTTTAAGGGGGTTGGTGAGAATTTTTCTTGATCTATTAGTATTAGGAAGGTCTTTTAGTATTATATCTTCGAGATTAGTCATATTTTTTTATTTTCTGTTCGATGAAAACTATTGAAAAAATTGATTGGAAGTTTTTAATAAATTCTTTATAGGTGGGGATTTTAAGAGCTATGTGAATTTTATCATCTCAGATTTACCATTCAGGTTTAGTAACTCACCTGAGAATGAAAGTTTAGGATCTTTCAAAGATATTCATGTTGGTCTTAACCGCTTAAGCCCACACTGGGCATCCGTAACGTAACATGGGACGCAGAATTGGTGTGCTCAGAAGCAACTTGTTTTCTATAGTAGTTTTAGATTTTCAACAGATTAGGGGGAAGGTAACACATTTCATTTTTTGGAATTTTTCTCGCGTTTGGGTGATATATTGTTTCTATGTAAGTGACTTTTCCAGAGTTACTCTTAAGTATTTTGCAGAGTTCGATCACAGGATTTTGGTTTGATGGGGGGGGGGGGATATTATTTCATTTTTACTGAAGAAAAAGATAGCCGCTGTTTTATCTATTCTATTTTTTATTTTTCATTCATTGAAGAAATTTTCCAACAGCGTCATGTGTTTATTTAGTGCGTAGGTTACTGGTTTTAGGTTTCTAAAAGTTGCTAACACAATCGTGCCGTCTGCGTATATGCGGGTATTTAGTGTTGTCAACGAGTATGTAGGGATGTCGTATAAGTTCAAATTAAATAAATAAGGTCTAATTAAAGACTCTCGGGCCACTCTTTCAGAAATACATTTTGGGGATCAAGAGTGTATTGCTTACTTTTAATTGGATGTTGGAGTGGATTAAGTGTATGGATGTGTCTGGAATACTGACTGCAGTGCAGCTATCCGCCTTTTATATGTATGTAGTTGGTATCTGTCTGGACGATACACCCCTGGTGCTTCGGAGTCTGGGGGTATTGCATTTTCGGATTCCTGAATGATTTACTAATCCAATGATGAGGCTCGAAATTGAATCATTTCTTTTATTCGTGAATAGATGAAGTAAGACTGTTCACACAATATTACTATGTACAGGTTATTTTGATTTAACTAATTCCTTGGAGAAGGATGGATGGCAGTCCAAATTTATAACATGTTGGCATTGACACGCGTGCTGGCGTTCGGAGTTTAACTACGTAAGGAGACGAGAAAAGGCGGAGCAGAGAGAAGAGAAGGGCGAGAACTAAACGCTCCTCAGTTTTCATCAAGGATAGGGGGTGCTATGTGATCTATCACATGACGCTGATTCATGGTGCCATCTATCGAGCAATTGAGGAACTAGTTTTTCAATGTCATTAAAAATGCAGTTAAATTGATAATTAACTGGAAAATCCTACAGAGCTCGACCCCTCCAAATAGTGCTGATCTCTAGTTATATTGAATTTTGTAAATCTTCACTAATTATAATTCATAATTTTCCAAAATAACAGGTAATACCATACAGAGAAAAAATTAATTTTGAAACTTTTCAATATTCTACATAGAGCAAAATATGAAATAATTTTTTTAAATACTTTATCAGGTAGGAATGATAAAAAAAAAAAAATGCTGATATAAAGCAACATAAAATGTAAATAAGCAAATACAGTAAATGTAAATAACACTAGATAATATCGAATAAATAAAAAGAAAATAACATAGCATAAAATTAAATCAAACAAGTTTCACCAAACAATATCTATCTACTTTTGATATTTAAATGGTGTTGATCGAAAAAAGGTTTCTTATCAGATCTACAGATGTGGTTATAGAGTTCGGTCCTTCGTGATGACCTGCCTTTTCTACTACATATCTATCGTGAGGGTTGACTTTGATGATTTTATAGGGTCTTAAGAATTTCGGTCTCAGTTTTAGTCCAACTCCAAATTGAGTTCTTTGGATGGTTACAAGATCACCTTTTTTGTATTCCGGAGGGTTTTTTTCCTCCCCTTTTCTGGTTGTAGGTTCTCCAATTTTCAGATTGTACTTTTCCTATGTTCTTTTTAGCATCTTTTCTAAGTAATTCTCTCATCGTTCATGTAGTTCTTCAAACATTTGTTTGAGAAGCAAGTCTTCAATTCTGACATCTACTTTGTTTCTCATTCTAGTACCAATCAAAAGTTCGAATGGTGATAATTTGGTGCTTCGACAGGCTGTGCTGTTAAGGATTCTTTGAAGTCGATCGATATACTTGTACCATTTAGCAGAGTCATATAAAGTTAGTTTGGTTAATACTGGGATAAGTGTACTGTGAATTCTTTCAACTTGTCCGTTTCCTCGTGGTACATTCGTGGCTATTTGTAGATGTTGAATAACCTTCTTCTGTGCAATAATCGCTAAACACTTTTGAAGTAAACGCTGACCCTCTATCTATTATTATTCTTATGAGGTTTCCAAAGGTTTTTTGTTATAATTTTAACTTCTCTAAATCGTTTTCAGCTAACACCGTTTTTACAGGGTACAACCAAGTGAATTTTATAAAAACATCTATAGTGGTGAAAATGTGTTGATAATTTTTATTTGTTGATGGCAATGGTCCTATGAAAAGCAATATGACATGTGCTTAAAGGGTTGTCTTCGTTTGGAATAGGATTTGAAAAACATTCTTTTTTGCCACTCTTTCTATTAGCTAAGATACATGGTACGCAATTTATTATCACGTTCTTTACGAAAGTCGTTAAATTTGGAATAAGAAATTCTTTCTTGATAATCTCTTCTTGTTTTTGCTTCTGAAAAATGACCATTTTCATGGGCTAATTTAATTAATTCAATTTGCATGTCTTTTGAAGCTACTATTAGTTCTCGACCATTTAAGCACTTGTAAAATATTCCATTTCTTTCACACAAAAAAAGTCTTCCGAATCTTGTTTTTCTAAAATCGTTTCATCAAGAAAAAAACGTATAAAAATCGTCAATCGTAAAATCGTCAAAATGTTTTTATCTTCTTCTTAGGTTTTCTTTAATTTTGCTGTTAGAGTGTCGTTGTTGACTATCATGACAGGAAGCATCTCAAAGCATCTACGTGTTGCATTCTTGTCCCTGTTCGATGTTCGATATCGTAGTCGAATTCTTCTAGTTGAAGAGCCCATCTGGCTATACGTATAATCAGGTCTTTTTTTATGTATGGTCTTTTGGAACGCAGAATAAACTGCGACTATTTTGAAATGTTGACCTAAGAGTTATACTCAAAATTTCTTTAATACTGTTATAATTGTGAGGACTTCTAATTCGTAACTGTCATACTTCTCTTCAGCTAGACTTGTTTTCTTTGACATATAATAAATTGAACAAATTTGCCGTCTTCGGCTTCTTGTAATAATACTGCTCTATAGCCTAATTTACTTGCGTCCGTGTGCAATTCTGTTCTTCCATATTAGTAAATGTGTAAGACAGGACTTTCAGACAATATTTTCTTTAACCTTTCAAACGCCTATTTCTGAAATGTTCCAAAAACAAATAGATTTTCTATCCTTGTGAGGTCGCTTTTCTGAGGTCTCAATTTTCGAGTAATCTTTGATGTATTTTCAGAAATATTCTGTAGAAAACTTTGTACTTTCTTTACGGTCGTGGGTTCTGAAAACTTTGCAACTGCTAATGTTTTTGCAACTGAGGGCTTGATGATTCCATTCTCTACTATGTGACCTAAAAATTCAACTTTTCGCATAAGGAACTTACACTTCTTGAATTTTATCTCCAGACCATATTTCTGTGCAACTTCGAACATAATTTTAAGTTTTTGGAGTCCTTCCTTTTCATCTTTTGCTGGAACAATAAGGTCATCCATATAGCTTACTAAAATTCTTTGACGTGTAAGGTCTCTGTATATGCTTGTGACAAATCTCTGAAAAACACCTGGGCTCGTGCTTAACCTAAAAGGAACTTTGTTGAACTCTAAATGTCCATCTGGAACAACAAAAGACGTGAATTTTCTGCAATCTTCATCAACGTTGACGTGAAAAAAAACCCGTTTCGTAAATTTAACGTGGAGTAAACTTTTGCTTCTTGTAATGTATCTAAAACATCTTCGATGAGAGGTAAAAGAAATTTATCTTTCACTAGCTTCTGGTTGAGTTTTCGGTAATCGACGCACATTTTTGAAGTTCCATCTTTCTTTTTGATCATTATGATTGTACTGGTATATTCTGATGAGCTTAGGCGTATGATGCCTTCTTTGAGCCATTCTTTAATCTGTTTATTTACTTTTTCTCTTTGCGTAGGTGTCGACGTGGTGATTGACAAACTGATTCATCATCTTTCAAAATAATTCGCATGGTAACATCGGTGCTTGCTTTCTATTCAGGCTTGTAGCTTACTATCATTTTCGTAAGTTCTTTTTTGATTTCAAAATCTCCTATGTCAGACGTATTCAGCCTTTTACACTGTGGGGAATCCTTTGAGCTTACCGTTTTCTTGAAGAAACTTTCTAACTCTTGATCAAAGAGATTAAAAAATAGGATATTAAAGCTTTATCTTACTCAAGTTTACAAAATTATTATTGCATTTTTGTTTTATCGCAACACAAACATCTTAATAAGATAATGAATGGTAAAGTAGCTAATGAGATTTTTTTCCCTAAAATACGAGTATATTCTAGCAATAGCAATAATATTTTAAATCACAACAAATTAATAAAAAAAAAAATTAATCACTTGAATGTGATTGTTTTTCATTACAAAGTATTCTTACGTCTGGAATAATTGTTGAAATCTGCAACTTAATATCATCTTCAGCATCCAGTCTATTTCTGTATTTTGTTTTTGTCGCAGCATACAAATAGAAAGATTTTTCGCATACATAGGTTGAAACAAATTACATTAGATGCTGCACAACTCTTTTGGCAATTCAGGATATTCTTTTCTGATGTCAAAACAAAAATGCATAATGTCAACTTGACTAAATTTCAGTTTCAGTTGAGTGTCGGTCGATATATCAATTTATTGTTCTCTTTCTTTCATTGGGAGTTCGGAGGTGTCACAGTCCTGAAAAGGATTGTAGATCCAAGATAATTTCTCTTTCTGAACAGGAAAATATTCATGAAATATCTTTTGCAGACCTAATAAATGTTGGACCAAAGTAATTTTCACATTTTTATCGAGATTAGCATTATTGTCTCCTGAAATATTACGCAAATTATGAAAGCATTCAATTTTTTCCTTTCAAAATGCAATCTGTAAAAAAATTCAAATTTAAGAGAGTGGCGTTAATTTTACTTTGTACCTTGAATGAAGGTATAGTTATTCCCTGCAGCGATGTGTTGAGATCATTGAAATAGGTAAAAATATCTGCTATATAGATGCACAACTTTCTGAGCCCATTTAATTTCTGAGCAAATTTAGGTGCATGTTCAGATAAGAAAATTCTTCTTTCATCTTTTTATTCACAATATCTTGTCAACACTTTTCCTTAAGATAACCAAAGGACATGTGTGTGCAATAGTAGAGCTTTATGTAAACTTCCCATACTTTCACACAATAAATTGCAGTCTTGATTTATTAAAATTTATAATTTTAACACAATCATTAAATACTTTTTTAAGCTCTTTTGGCATTTTCTTCACTGCAAGAGCTTGTCAAGGGAGACAACAGTGAGTACTTTTTATGAGAGGATTTTTTTGTGTGTCATGCGTGCAACTACGCCATTCAACTTTTTAAGCATTGCCTTTGCTCTGTCGGTACATACTTGATGACACAAATCCCAAGATATATCATGCTTTTTGAAATACGAATTTACAATATTAAAAATTTCTTCTGCAGTTGTTCTAGTTGGTAGACTTTTGCAAATTAGCATATTTTCTTGAGCAGCCGTTCCATGTATATATCTCACAATAACGAGCAAGATCGATAATTCAGCTATATCTGTAGTTTCGTCAGGTTGAATAGTAAATCCATGTTCAGAAGATTTCAAAAGTCTTATGAGCTCATTTTCACAAAAATTAGACATATCTTTAACACGCCTTGAAATTGTAGTGCACAATCAATTAGTTTATAGCATGTTCTTCCCCAATCATAGAAGTAACTACATCTTTCACACACGGTTTAATTAAGCTATCTGCGATTGTATGAATTTCTCCCTGTTGAGCAATACAATAACTGATACGATACGATGCTTTCCAAAACATTATCATTATCGTATTTAACAAAGTTCTTAAAGGTCATTTTTCCATTTTTCAACTCATTACATATATTTCTAAAGACACATATATATTTTTTAATTAAACTGTTATTTATATATATTTATGTAGCGATATTTTTTGAGATATGTAAACATTTTACAAAAATTTAATTTCATTTGATAATTTTAATGTGAAGAAAAAAATGCGAGTTAACCAAGCAAAGAAGGCACAGAAAAAGTAATTTGCCAAAATGAATAAAATAACACATTCCCCTCCACCACCCCAATTTATTAAACCTTCAAATTAATATGAAAACGCTAAGCTCAAAGGGTTCCCCAAAGTTTTGAATACCCCTAAATCCCTTACCTAAGCCAAAGAACGGTGGCTCATATGTGACCTATTGCATCTCGATTAATGTATTTCAAGCAAGTGATTTTATTTTATCCATAAAATATTTATTTTTACTTATTTTTACAAGCAAACATTCTAATATTTTGACGCTTCTGATTAATCAAATAGTGATCCCCTGCGGAATCCCTGTCAAAGTCCCAGGGAATCTAGGGTTCCGCGGAACCCGGTTTGAAATTCTTTGGTGCAGATAATTCCTTGGGCGTCTCAAAAAACCATGGTCATCTCATTGCTACCGGATTTCACAGTCTTTCCTTTCTTCGGAGCCCGTTCGCCTTTAAAATCCCAAAGTTTTGACTGTTCCTTTTTCCCCGGAGTGTAGTAGTGTTTCCAAGTTTCATCCACAGTTATGTATCAACGCAGAAACTGGTCAGGATTGTGACGAAAAAGCGCCAAATAGCCTCAGAATCGGCCACACGAATGTGTTTATTTTCCACTCAGTAAACGCGGCATCCATCTTGCCAATATTTTTTGACGCCCAATTTTTTCGTACAAAATTGAAAACAGTATACCTTATGATATGCCAATGGCTTCAACCATCTTGAGCGCTTTGATTCGTCCACTTTTCAAAAACCATATCGTGGATTTTGTCAGTCATTTCAGAAGTCGTTATTTCCAATGGACGTCCCAAACGATGTTGATCTTTTGGGGATGTACATCCACTTTTAAGCTCATTTACGCAATCATACATAGTTGTAAATGTTGGATCAGATGTACCCTGAACTTCATAAAACTTCATAAAACTCAGCTTTGATCTCTTTCAGTACTAAGCTTTTTATTTAAGTGCTTAATCACCACTCGAAACTCACCTTCCCCCCATTTTTCTGAATAAACATAAGTTTCTTGCCTCAATCGACAATAAAAATGAAACTAAGACTTAAACAGCTAACAAAGTGAGTCTTGATGCTAACTAAAAACAAATGATTTTCAATGCTACGCGCGTTATATCTTGGTTTTTCTAAGAACTTATTGAACGATCCTCGTATATTAAAATACGAAGTTAAATATAGAGTTGAAAAATAATACGTAAGAAGTAAAAGCAAATCGAATATCAATAACAAACGTGCAAAATAGTTGTCACTTAAAATACACTTATGAACTAAATTTTAAAAAAATACATCACAATGTCTCCTTTTAAGTTTTTTAATGAATATCTTTCAAATAAATGAAATAAAACTCCAAAAAAGAGTAAAAACTTACTTAAATGCGTAGACTTTCGGTTTCGATATCTAACTTCCGGTTCATTCTTGGCGGAAAAAACTGCTATAATTTCCACGAACAGCTAATTGGAATAGAAATAAAAGTAAGGTGTTTTTAGAATAATTTATAACGGGAAATAAAAATTGCTATTTTTATAAAAATTTGTGTTTTTGAACTAGTCAAACACTCCTTGACAAATATATGCGGTGAAGCTTACCAAATTTTATCGACTCTATATTAGTTGCTGTCCTCAGGTATTGCCTTCAATACTTTAAGAATGGACGCGAAAGATGTCTTCAACGCGGATAAAACTGGTTTATTTTACCCATGCTTGTGGCGTTTGTCAGTTATTATTCGACTCTTGTGCCATATTTCAATTTTATGTATTAAACCTAAGTGACAAAACACAGTTTGAGAAAACACGAGACTTAACAAGCGAAATTATTTGATTCAGAATATTCGAGGTCGCTCTCTCCAGAGTCCCACCCTAACTCACAGTCCTAACCTATGATTGAAATATGAAATCTCTTACCAATCCACATTCACAGTTGATTTCTGCTCAATCTTTGACAGTAATCACGTAGATTAATTCGATTAATGTAATTCAGTCCAATCCTTCAAACTAACAGAATAACTTTAAGATCGTCACAATGCTCGGACTGCCAATTCTTATCCTCGATCTCTCTTCTCATCTCCCCCTTACTTGTATATCATTAATATTTCGTTATATCTAAATCACTTCACTAAATTTCTACCTGCATCTAATGTACCTAATCATGTTTCATTTTGACTGGGAAGAAATTGTAATGTAATGCAATTATGCTTAATAAAAGTCCCCTAGGTAAGTGAAGATAAAACTGCCAATAGCCCAACGTCTCATGAAGAGAAATTGCAAACATCACAATGAAATTTACGCTTTAATGAGTAATCGTGTTCAGAAGGTAGAATTACGATTCAGAATTGCACTTAGAATGGATCTGAAAAACTACCCTTAATCGTCTATGAGAAAATGCTTGAAATCGTGATGTCTTAAATTTTAAGAACATTAACCTATCGATAATGTTCTTACAATTTTCAGATAAGCGATTTCGATGAGAAAAGAGTAAAGTAGAAATTATCACAGATAATTTTCCGGCACAACCTGATATCAAATTAAAAGCTATATAGCTTATAATTTTGCCTGACAACACCACAAATAGATTGACAGGCTTTACTGGAGCTCCTGAGCCAACGACTCTAAATCTCCA
>BMAW01081333.1:261911-307747 GCA_019974015.1 Nephila pilipes
GGTTCTGAAAACTTTGCAACTGCTAATGTTTTTGCAACTGAGGGCTTGATGATTCCATTCTCTACTATGTGACCTAAAAATTCAACTTTTCGCATAAGGAACTTACACTTCTTGAATTTTATCTCCAGACCATATTTCTGTGCAACTTCGAACATAATTTTAAGTTTTTGGAGTCCTTCCTTTTCATCTTTTGCTGGAACAATAAGGTCATCCATATAGCTTACTAAAATTCTTTGACGTGTAAGGTCTCTGTATATGCTTGTGACAAATCTCTGAAAAACACCTGGGCTCGTGCTTAACCTAAAAGGAACTTTGTTGAACTCTAACTGTCCATCTGGAACAATAAAAGACGTGAATTTTCTGCAATCTTCATCAACGTTGACGTGAAAAAAAAACCCGTTTCGTAAATTTAACGTGGAGTAAACTTTTGCTTCTTGTAATGTATCTAAAACATCTTCGATGAGAGGTAAAAGAAATTTATCTTTCACTAGCTTCTGGTTGAGTTTTCGGTAATCGACGCACATTTTTGAAGTTCCATCTTTCTTTTTGATCATTATGATTGTACTGGTATATTCTGATGAGCTTAGGCGTATGATGCCTTCTTTGAGCCATTCTTTAATCTGTTTATTTACTTTTTCTCTTTGCGTAGGTGTCGACGTGGTGATTGACAAACTGATTCATCATCTTTCAAAATAATTCGCATGGTGACATCGGTGCTTGCTTTCTATTCAGGCTTGTAGCTTACTATCATTTTCGTAAGTTCTTTTTTGATATCAAAATCTCCTATGTCAGACGTATTCAGCCTTTTACACTTTGGGGAATCCTTTGAGCTTACCGTTTTCTTGAAGAAACTTTCTAACTCTTGATCAAAGAGATTAAAAAATAGGATATTAAAGCTTTATCTTACTCAAGTTTACAAAATTATTATTGCATTTTTGTTTTATCGCAACACAAACATCTTAATAAGATAATGAATGGTAAAGTAGCTAATGAGATTTTTTTTCCTAAAATACGAGTATATTCTAGCAATAGCAATAATATTTTAAATCACAACAAATTAATAAAAAAAAAAAAAAATTAATCACTTGCATGTGATTGTTTTTCATTACAAAGTTTTCTTACGTCTGGAATAATTGTTGAAATCTGCAACTTAATATCATCTTCAGCATCCAGTCTATTTCTGTATTTTGTTTTTGTCGCAGCATACAAATAGAAAGATTTTTCGCATACATAGGTTGAAACAAATTACATTAGATGCTGCACAACTCTTTTGGCAATTCAGGATATTCTTTTCTGATGTCAAAACAAAAATGCATAATGTCAACTTGACTAAATTTCAGTTTCAGTTGAGTGTCGGTCGATATATCAATTTATTGTTCTCTTTCTTTCATTGGGAGTTCGGAGGTGTCACAGTCCTGAAAAGGATTGTAGATCCAAGATAATTTCTCTTTCTGAACAGGAAAATATTCATGAAATATCTTTTGCAGACCTAATAAATGTTGGACCAAAGTAATTTTCACATTTTTATCGAGATTAGCATTATTGTCTTCTAAAATATTACGCAAATTATGAAAGCATTCAATTTTTTTCTTTCAAAATGCAATCTGTAAAAAAATTCAAATTTAAGAGAGTGGCGTTAATTTTACTTTGTACCTTGAATGAAGGTATAGTTATTCCCTGCAGCGATGTGTTGAGATCATTGAAATAGGTAAAAATATCTGCTATATAGATGCACAACTTTCTGAGCCCATTTAATTTCTGAGCAAATTTAGGTGCATGTTCAGATAAGAAAATTCTTCTTTCATCTTTTTATTCACAATATCTTGTCAACACTTTTCCTTAAGATAACCAAAGGACATGTGTGTGCAATAGTAGAGCTTTATGTAAACTTCCCATACTTTCACACAATAAATTGCAGTCTTGATTTATTAAAATTTATAATTTTAACACAATCATTAAATACTTTTTTAAGCTCTTTTGGCATTTTCTTCACTGCAAGAGCTTGTCAAGGGAGACAACAGTGAGTACTTTTTATGAGAGGATTTTTTTGTGTGTCATGCGTGCAACTACGCCATTCAACTTTTTAAGCATTGCCTTTGCTCTGTCGGTACATACTTGATGACACAAATCCCAAGATATATCATGCTTTTTGAAATACGAATTTACAATATTAAAAATTTCTTCTGCAGTTGTTCTAGTTGGTAGACTTTTGCAAATTAGCATATTTTCTTGAGCAGCCGTTCCATGTATATATCTCACAATAACGAGCAAGATCGATAATTCAGCTATATCTGTAGTTTCGTCAGGTTGAATAGTAAATCCATGTTCAGAAGATTTCAAAAGTCTTATGAGCTCATTTTCACAAAAATTAGACATATCTTTAACACGCCTTGAAATTGTAGTGCACAATCAATTAGTTTATAGCATGTTCTTCCCCAATCATAGAAGTAACTACATCTTTCACACACGGTTTAATTAAGCTATCTGCGATTGTATGAATTTCTCCCTGTTGAGCAATACAATAACTGATACGATACGATGCTTTCCAAAACATTATCATTATCGTGTTTAACAAAGTTCTTAAAGGTCATTTTTCCATTTTTCAACTCATTATATTTTCTTTTAAAATACTAAACTCTTTTATTATGTAAAGTTATATGATTTGCTTCTAAATGTCTTTTCGATTTTGAGGGATTTAAACTGCTGTTATATTCTGCTGTTTAAACTGCTGCCACATATTCACTTTCAAGTCATAATCCTTTTGTTTCATTTTCATCACCAATCTAGGTAAAACCAAATTTTATGTATTCTTCATTATACTTCCGCTGTTTACGAATGGGTAAATCTGAATCACCTGGCAACTTTTTGATTCTAACATCTGATTCATTATAACTAGTAGTAGCGAAACTATTTTCTGTATCTCTTGTATGATGCTTACCAGTTTTTCGCCACATGTCCATTATTGCCAGGATAGTATAAATTACAAATAAGCAATTAGAGTTATCAATTTTCGATATAAAAAAAATAATAAACCCTCACTTTTAGGCTTGTGCGGGATTTTATTTGAACCTCTAAACGCTTTACTTTTTTGTGTAAAGAGATGCCTAAAATGACCCACTTAAGCAAAGCTACCGGTAACGAAAAGATTTTTCTTTTCTTCCACATCTTCGAAAAAGCAGATTTAGTCTATTCCTTCCCCTTTTAAGACGTGGGTGGCCGACAACAATCCCATGGAGGGGATAATTTTATTATTCATTTTGGTACTTTTGCTTCTTTTTCACAGCAATTATGTGGCCTTAGGCGAATCTTGAGCTACGTCGAGCTCAAGTCTGAGTCTAGTCGAGCTGAGTGAAGAGCTGTTACGTCGTTTTGGGTTCAGATCATGCCCGATGTCCAACGATCCATTGAGATTTAGTAAAATTACAAAAAAAAAAAAAGGAGCTTAAAAATTATTCCTTAGTAATAAGTTGAAAAGTTTAAGATGTTTTTAATATTGAGATGTTCGTTTTTTTTTTTTTTTTTTTTTTTTTTTTTTTTGACATCGCGTAAGGAAATAATCATTTTAAAACTGAAGTATTGATTATAATAAGAAAAAATGAAAAAAAATAAATATATTTATTGTTGTCACATATTTTTTTTTTTTTTTTGAAGTTAAGCAGATATTTTATATATATTTATTTAGCGATATTTAGATATTTTATAAAAACTTAATTCCATTTGATAATTTTAATGCGAAGAAAAAAAATGTGAGTTAACTAAGCAAGGAAATTGTGCGCTTTGAAAGCAATTGTTTTTAAGCTATTAAAAAGGGTTGAGGAAAATTTAGTAAAGAAAGACGGAAATGGATTATGCTAATTACTTGAATTAATATTAGAAAAAAAAAAGTAGCGTAAGTAGTATTCATTAATTGAAGTATAGTCTTTTTTTAAACGCGGATTTACTTGCTTCAGAGGAATATGAAGAAAAAGTTCTCTAGTGGTGAATTAATTAATCGAATTTCATATCCTTAGGAGAAGGAGATGAAACTCGTATTCAAAGTACTGAGAACGCAGAATTAAACTGCTAAATTCTTATCCGCTGTTACACTTCCAAAACTGTTGTTACAAACATATTCAGGGTATACTTAAAATTCTCGGAGTTTTGGAGTGAGAAGGTTATATGATGAACAAATGAAAGCCCTACAAACAAAAACAAAAGCCATAGTTAGGTACTCGACTACCAATTTGCGTTTCTCAAAACATTAACTCGATAGATGTAGTAAGCAACGCGGTAGTTTCATAAGAATTGAATGAAAATAATTATGATGAGTGTATATAGAAATATTAAAAGAAATTATAGTTAATTCATTAATAAGTTATTGAATCTAGAACTGGTAAAGGTTATACGATGAAATTGAAAATGCAGTTCTGAATTTGGAAGCTCAAGGTGTTATAAAAGTTCAGTTATTAATACCTGTATTGTTAAAATCTATTCCAGAAGAATTCGTTCTAGAATTTAATAGAAGAAAAACTCAAAAGAGGAAATGTATTACAGGTTTATTAGATTTCATTAAAAATGAAATGGAATGTCGAAAAGCGTTTAATTTGTTGTTGCAAGAGAGAAAAAAATACTTTGTCCACCCCGTTTTGAAGATGTAAAAATTTGGTTATAAAATTTTTTTCAAGAAGTTTATCCCCAGCTGATAGTTTTAATCGTGTTTACATCGTTAGCGATATGTTTTATAACTCATTTTCTTGTGATAAAAATACGGTTACCAACTATATTAATAAGAAAAGAGAGAGAGAGAGAACGTATTATCACATTCACCATTGTATAAAAAAATATTTATGTTATATCAGAAAAGAACAACAGATATAATTTTAAATATTTAACCAATCAATAAAAATTTCTTACAAAAAACACAAAACTTAATGAAGGAACTGAAATAAAATTTCTAAAAATAAATATAATGTATATTCGAAACATTTCTATTTTGCTCTTTATTTTAAACAAAATCATGCCTTGCTTCTCCTTTTTTTCAATTTTTGGGTTAAAGCAGAATTCACGAACATTTTTTAAATTTTTGATTTTTAGTTTTAGTTTTTTGATTAGATTTTTGAGATTGTACTGTACGAATTGTTTATCTCTGATTCTGGTAACAACCTGATTCTTTCATCTATCCATGTTGATTTTGTAATGCTAAAAATCATATCAATATTAGCGTTATGAACAGGAATTGCAAGGAAAAATGAACAATTAAAAAAAAAAAATTTCCAACTGGGTCTCATTTCTTATAAAAAAAAATATTTAACCTATTTTAAATCAGCTAAAAGAGTTGAAAAATTCATCATTGCGTTTCATTTGTTGAATAAAATTAATTAAATTTAGCGACTGATCAAATAATAGAGTCATTAAGTATACAAGGCATTGCTCAAGGCCTCCCTCCTCAAGAAGTGTATTTACTACTAACATCTAATCAAATTCTGTAAAAGAAGTTGCCCATTTATTCAGATAAAAATTTTCCAATTTTAAAACTTTTGTTTCACAATTAAACTTCTCGAATTGTCTCTATTACACTTTTTAAAACGTTTTTCTGAATTTCATTTGGTGTGTGTGTGTCATCAAATTTTCGATCATTAATTTAACCAACTTCCCATTAGCTCTGGAACTTTGGGGATCTTTCTTATTCGCCTAACACTGCAATATTTAGACATTTGCGGCAAGTTTTAACTAATATTTCAAAAAACGTAATTTGTTTAGTAACCTGGCGATGAGAGATATATTGAATTTTGCAGAGATAGTGATTTTAAAGACGAGAGAGATATGAGATTTTTTACAAAGTTTTAACTAATATTTAAAGAATTTTTTTAATAAACTTTGCCACCATATAAAAATATTGTTTTTAAAAACGTTGGTTTTTATCTTGTTACACTTATTTGTAAGTGGCTTCACTTTCTGAATTTATTTTGCCCCTTTCTTTTAGCTAAACTGCTTTCAACTGAATATAGAACTTTTGTTATTTTCGAGATAGTTTTTTTCTTCTTCTTTTCTATGGTTTTTATTTTGCTGTGATAAATATATATCAGAGAATGTATAAGCATTCAAATCATTTTCAAGAAAATTCATAACTAATTTAATATAGAGGAGTGTTCCTTTTATAAAAAATATAATTTAAGAGATGGATATATTTTCAACATTCTATTTATGGTGGGAAATTGTTTGAGTGAAATATCAGAAAAAAATTTAAAAAAAAAAAAAATGTGTTGACTCTTTTCCTTTTCTTCCTTTCATTAGCTGAGCGTTGTGTAATTATATCGATGTGTCACAATGCGAGGTGTGGACATTAAATAAGACTGACGCTGCTACAGAAGTACGCATGATCTAAACGCCAGCTACTCAACGTGAAGCCTGTTCTTTCGAATATGGTGTCTCTCGCTTCTGTAAACAAATACATATAGCCGTAGCCTTCATTTGCATTAGTTTTTTCTTTCGTTTGTTTCGCCGGAAAAATGATAAGTGTAACAATAGAGCCACGAATTGTGAAATTTCACAGGAAAGTTGAATAATCACAATTGAAACTTATAATTAATTGAAAGAAGTATATGGCAATTAATGTTTATCGTGTGCACGTGTTTTTGAGTGGTTTAAGCGTTTTTGAGATAACCGAGAAGACGTTGAAGATGATTCACGCCCGAGACCCTTCCACGTCAAAAACGGATGACAATATCGAAAAAATCGGTAATGTGATTCGATCTGACCGTCAGTTAAGAATTCTCGCGATTGCCTAGACGGTAGGAATTGACAAAGAATCCGTACGGCCAATTTTACGTAAAAATTTTAACATGTAAAAAGTATAGTCAAAATGGTGGCTAAAATTGTCATGTTTGCACAAGAAGTTCACAGAAATATTTGTACTGACACTTTGAATGACAGTGAAAATGACCCAAACTTATTGGAAAGGATAATAACGTGTGACGAACGGTGATCTTTATCTTATGATTCTGAAACGAAGCGCCTATCCATGCACTGCAAGAGCTCATCTTCACCGAGAGCAGAAAAAGCTCGGTTGAGCAAATCAAAATTTAAAGCAATGATGTTTGTTTGTTTCTTCAACATTCATGGAGTGGTGCATCTTCGCTGGGTTCCTGAAAGTGAAACTATTAATCAAAATCACTACTTCCGCGTTCTTGCTAAACTCCGTGAAATAATAAGGAAAAAACGACCCGAATTGTGGAAGGACAAGTTATTCTGCATTGTCTGTCAAGAGGTTTCTAGACAAGTGCAGCACCCCAGTATTAGACCATCCTCCTTATTCGCCGGATCTTGCGTCATGCGACTGCCATCTGTTTTCTAAGGTGAAATCTGCATTAAAAAAACAAGATGCGAGTCCGTTGAAGTTGTGAAAGAGAAAGCGGTACGCGTCTTGAAGGAGCTGACTGAAGACTTCCTGTACTGTTTCGAACAATGAAAGATTCGCATGGAGCGTTGTAAGAAGAAGGGTGTATATTGAAGGTGATATAAGTAAATATGTATAACATCAAAATAAAATGCTTTACAACGTTAACTCTAACTTTCGATTTTAGTATTTCTGGTTGTTAAAAAAAATAGAGGAGAGGGGGTAAAAATGAATTCATGAGAAATTTTCAGCTTTTTTAAAGCGATTTGAGAAAAGGGGGGTTGCGAATATTTTTAAAAATTCGGAAAAGGTCGCGATTGAAAAAATGTTGGGACCACTGAACTAGGAGGATAATGACGCTTTATTAACCAATATTCAAGATAGGGCGGTGCTCAGGTAACAGACTAGAACAGGTTAACAGCTCAAATAGGAAAAACATCATTTGTACAGATTAGCGACACAGATACAGGAACAAAAACAATACTTGAAATGACAGTCACAGTTGTATCATCAACGCTCAGTTCACCAGCTTATCAGTTCTTACAAAGGGCAAATCTGCGTAGTTATACTCTGCACTTCCAAGGCCGACTCCGAAAGTTTCCCATCAGATAAGACTACTTCCAGCAACTTCCTTCAGTTACTCTATCGATAACTCCTCAGCAAATCCGCAAGCCAACGCCAACCGACTCTAATTGATATTCAGATCAATCCTGGCCCTTTGAAAACCATTCTGGCCAGGTATGACTTCATTAGGAAAATTCAGGAAAAGTCATAATTTTCCTCCCCGTCGAGATATCGACTTGATTTCAACATTTCCTAGAAAAATCTTTTTGTCGCAAAACTCGCTAAGTCTCCAAAGTTGAGAGTTCATTGCTTGAACTTTCCTTGGCACTGATGAAATCTCTCTTTATTAATGTCTCAATTCCCTTACAGGAGAAATGCTGCAAAGAGGCATCATCTGAGGTTTGAAATAATATTTATTACGGAATTTTTTAAAATGTTAAAATATGTAGTATTTATATTTAAGCAAGAAGGTAAAAATATCACAACGAATGCACGTTTTAAAAAAGTATTCGTAAAATTAATAATTATTTCGTTACCATACATTGTATGTGCATGAGAGTTTTGAAAAAAAATAACTAATATTTACCATTGTTGTTCAAAGCTTAAATCAATTTTCCTGTGCATCAAAAAAAAAATATTGAAAGAAATTTTGCTAATATGTTGAGTACAAGATTGTTAGTTTCAAAGAACACAGTCAGATTCAATGGGTAAGAAAATGACAATTTATTTCTCATAAAATTTTATTAGAAAAGATTTATTGAAGAAATTCTAAATTGATTTCAAAATCAGCATCATAATTTCTTCTAGTAAACTTTCTGTGGATCGATGTAATTATTTCATAATTTAAGGATTTTATATTAAACAAATAAATCCAATATAATCTGAATATATTGATTTTGCTAATCCATTATAATAAAACAAAAACAAAAGTGTATTCATCTAAATAATATCCAATCCTGCAACTTTGCGTGTACGAAAATGTACCAAGTGTTGAAATTGTTTCAATTTATTCAGATTATGTTCGTTTCCTTAATTTAACTTCTGTAAATTTTTATAATTTATCCTGGGATAAACACAGCTAGTTTATGCATATGTACATAACATTCAGTACGATTAAATGAGGGGCAGACCTGAGGGGTAAATTCAATGTGAAAATATATACTGAATAATATCGTACTTGGCACAAGTAGAATAAACTCAAATAATAGATATTTCAAAGGTTTCTGATGATACTTTTAGAAAATGTTGTTAGAAAAGAAAATAAACTTCCTGACAATTTCTATAATTTAATATTAAACGAAAATATTTAATCTTAAAGAAAGTAGTAAATGGAAGGGGAAAAAAAAGGTTCTCGAAAGTTTAAATTAAAGATAAAAAAAAAAACTAAGAAGTAATAATTAAAGAAATCACGAAAAAACTGTTAGAAAATAAATTTTTAAGAATCCAACTTGATAATCAGCTGTATTAACATTCTAAAAATTAAATTTATCATTTGACTAATTCTAGAATTTAAGTTTTCATATAAAATCCAATTAGCTCCAGTGCTAATAAAATTACGAAAAGAGAAGTTTACATCGTAATATTCTTGATAGAATGTACCACGTGAATTATTTTTATATTAGTTAAGCAGTGTTTATTGTAGATAAAAATTTAAATAAGCACACACAAAAATGATAGCTATAATATAGTTTGACTGAGGTTGTTAGGTTTATTTTTGATTCGGAAAATATTCGAAAGAAACGTTGAGAAAGCAATTTAATTCAATAAACAACTGTATTAGCAAGAGAAAAAAAAAAGTGCACTTATTTTTCATTATTGCAATTATGCTCTAATTAAATCTAATAAAACTAAATAACACAAGTGTGAAAACTTACAAATGTTATTTTTAAAAGTCATAATAACCATATAGTGAAAAGAAATTTAATAAACAGGGTGATTATAAATAAAATTAAAATTTCAGAACGCTGTAAAAAAAAAAAAAAAAAAGAACGACTAATCAGAATGACGTCAAATTTGAACGGATTATTATTGAAGAAGGGGGAAAACGTATGGCATAAAAAAAAAGTTCAAAATTTAGCAACAGATGGTGCTGAAAGCGCCAGAATATGTAAATAAAAATCCCTGTTATGCGTTCGACTAATTTCAGTTGTTATAAAAACACCTGGTACACAGCTTTTCCTCGTTTTGCGTCTAAGAAGTTCGCCATGACTGTCTCACTGAAGGACCGCGCTTTGCTTGTAAAGCTTTTTTACTAGAACAATGACTGTGCACCAGTAGCTCTGCAGAAGTTCCCACACTCAAGGGTATTAAAAAGGGCGTTGGACCGATGACTGCTAATGGTCTGAAGAAAATAATTGAAACATTTGAAAATACAGGTTCTTTTGATGTGCAAATCTGGTAGAGGGTGGAAAAAAATTGATTCGATGGTCGTTGAAGAAGTGGCAACAGCAGTGCAGGAGGAATCGAACGATGGTGTGCAACGTTTCCTTAGTGCACGAGAAATTGCCCGAACATTGGACAGGCCTGTTAGCACGGAACATAAAATTTTACGAAACATCCTTCATCGCTATCCATAGAAAATTATCCATGTGCAGGAGTTGGTTTTCTTCTGACCTGCGAGAAAAAGAGACTTTTGCTTTAGAATTTCTTGCTCGCATAGAAATGAACAATGAATGGCCGTGGAAAATTATGTGGACAGACGAAGACCATTTCCAACTGACAGGATATGTCATTGCACAGAATTTTCGAATATGGGCAACAGACAATCCGCTCGCAACTCAACCAGTACCGCTTCATCCTGCAAAAGTCACTGTGTGATGCGGGTCTGCGACATCATTTATCATAGGGCCATTTTTTCGAGGAGACGGGTACTTTCGGTCCTGTTACCGTCACTGGTCAGCGCTATGGGTGTCTTTTGCGCAATCACGTCATTCCAGATCTTCAACAGCACGGATGTGTGGATGGGATCATTTTTATGCAAGATGGCGCTCCTCCGCACATTGCAAATCCAGTGAAGCAGCTGCTGAAATCGCATTTCGAAAATGCTAGAATTATCAGCCGTCATTTCCCTACAGCCTGTTCGCCCCGATCACCTGATCTTAATCAGTGTTATTTCTGGTTATGGGGCTATCTAAAAGATGCTGTGTTCAGTGCTCCGTTTGCACACTCAGCGGAACTGAAGGCACGCATTGCGCAACACATTCTGAACTTGACCTCAGAGACACTTCGATCAGTTGTGGAACACTCTGTTTCTCGATTTCATCTTGTTGCACACAACGGTGAATAGTATATTGAACATGTTTTGCGCCAGTCTCACGAAATTTAAAAACCGATTTGATGGATGCTTTTTATGCGGTTTTTGGCCTCAGGATAATTAAAAATCGATTTGATAGATGCTTTTTATGCGATTTTTGGCCTCAGGACAATTAAAAACCGATTTTTCCCATCCAATGTGATATGACCTTGCCGTGGTGGATGGGCTTTCTTGACCAACAATATCACTCCTGTGGAGTCATGCACACTGAACAGTACAGTTGGTTTAACGTGTAACTTACACCTTAGTCGTTGTTTTACGATTCATTTGTAATCGAACCCTTTTAAATTATGATGCATACAGTGCCATCTGTTGTTAAAATTTGGAATTTTTTTTCTTCTTCTTATGCCATACGTTTTTTCCCTTCTTCAACAATATTAAGTTTAAATTTGGCGTCATTCTATTTTTTTTTTTTTTTTTACAGCGTTTTGAAACTTTAATTATAATCACCCTATATGTAAACAGCAAAATATACAGATATCAAGAAATTGTAAGATACATTTTAAAAACCAAAAATCTTTTATAACAGTTTATACATTTGTTTTCTAAAATGACAAAATTTGGTGTAATAATGTTCACATAATCAAAACTTTATAAAAGCAGTTTCTTTTCAGTTGTAAAAACAATAATCAATTTCGTTACCATACTCGTACGTGTGCATACGAAATTTTTAAGTTCAGTTCAAGATTGTTAGTTTCAAAGAATGTAGGGTAAAAAAAGTATGTTAAATTCATTTTTTCTATTCTTGCAGTATACTCATTAGAGTTCCTTAAAATGTTGAAATTAGAGTAATCATGTTTTCCCAAGAAAGTAAAAGTTCACAACGCAAATTCAAAATTGTTGCTTTAATTTGTTTTCTTTTCAGTAGCAAAAATAATAATCACTTTATTACCATATAATTTTATGCATAAGATAGTTTTGAAAAAAATAGCTAATATTTATCATTTCTGTTCAAAGTTTAAATCAATCTTTCTGTACCTTACAAAAATAAAATGGTAAGAAACGTCAAAGTAACGTATCTTTTGAAATATGTTGAGTTTTAAAGTAAACAGACTCATTGGGTAAAAAAGAAAAGAAAAAAAAAAAAAGGCAGTTAAATTCATTTCCTACTCGTATAAAAATTGTTGGAAAAGAGTTTTAGAAAAATATACCTTGATATTTGAAATATTAACTATATAAATCATTTCTCCACTACATTTTATAAAATTCAACATAATTATTCCATTAATTATATTTTTTGTATTAAAGAATTTAATCCAATTTTTTCAGATAAATATGGTTCTGTTAATTAAAAACGGAAAAATTAGTGTATTAAATAATATTATACAATCTAGCAGCTTTGTATGGAAAAATTAAAATATTGCTACTAATGTATTCAAAATTAAAATAGATCAATTAATTAAAACAAAAACAAAAAAATGTACTGAATTATAATATCCAATGTGGCAGCCTTATGTAGAAAAATCAGAAAATTGCTTCCATATTCAAACAGAATGAAAAATGTTTATTTTAAGCTTAAATAATATTCCATAAACTATGAACAACTTTACACAAAATAGAATAAGAACTTACAATGTAATTAATTTCTTTAATATTAAATAATTCAAATCAACCTTATTGAAATTGTGTTAATTCATTTTATTAAATGAAAATGTATAAATCAGTATAAAAAATATTTCTTTTAATGAATCACTGATTAAAAAATAACACAATTCATTCAATATCCAAATTGGCAACTTTGCATAAAAGAGCAATAACTTCCAATAACTTTATTCAAATCATATTAATTCCATCTAATTTTTTTAACTGTGTATTTGAACACAACTAGTTAATCAATGAGAAATCAAAAACCAAAGATAAGGTAGGGATGGCAAACCATAAGTCCCTTATTGGCAGGGAGATAACAATTCAGTAGGATGTGAACATCTTAACATGCTAAGATAAGATAGGGAGGTTAGCTTGGTCCCTTGTAGGATATGATGTCCTTCCTTTCAAACGTGGCAAGAAGGGAGAGGAGAGAGAAGGGGTTACTTCCATCCACTATGTTACAGTGTGAGCAATTAAATTGTCATTAAATAGTTGACCTACGGGGTAAGAAAAGGTTGATTCCAGAATCATTGAAGATACATTTGTGTCAGTTACCATAAGCTGTTTCGAGGAACAAGCATGGTCTGCCCAAGAGTCAATAGTAGAACTCCCACTCTCTAGGCCTCAATAGGCTAACTCATTCTATCCCCCATCTATATTTTTAAGTCCAAAAACACAATTACTTCTAGGAGAGCATGAGTCCCAAAAGAAATGGTCCCCATGCTTTTCAAACGTGCAAAGCATAACTTCCAGATATTTCTTCAAAGCAAGCCCTCATAACATGCCTAGGCTAGATAACATATCCAAGACCAAAGCCAAGGAAGATTTCTCGAAATGGGAATAAGTCCAAACTTGTTTGCCATCCGCAATCAAGGCTCTTAACCTCTAGGACGATTTTAATTGAATGGATCTGAAAGCCAACTGCACACATAACTCCTTTACCAGACCCATCTGTGGTCTGGGATTTATTCTCAAGCTAATCCTTGCAGGAGAGGTTATAAGAAAGATGCTAGAGACCCTTATGGCCAGAACTAGTCATCGGAAAATTGATGTGCTAATGGTTTGTTAGACTAGACATTTTTTTTAAAAAAGAAACTATTTTTAAATCCTTTTAACCTTTGTATGACTTAGTGATAAAATAACCCCATCAATTTCTGCCAAATATTTAATTTTAAGATTTTTTTTTTAATGTTTTCAATATTTTTGCAACAGAGCATTACACTGTTTCTGAAATTGTTGCCAAGGTCATTCGTGTGCAGTTGTAAAAAAATTCACAATTCTCATTGCAGTTTTACGAAATTATGCCATTAAAAATGCATTTGTATCTACATTTTGAGAAAACACATTCAAAGGGAAACAAATTACATTAATTTATTTTTTATAATTAACATACAAAAAGCTTCTCATTATATGTGTTCTTTTCCCTTAACTTATTTTGAATTTATTATAAAATTATCTTAATTTTAAATATTTGTAAAATTCTATTTCTGATCTATAGGGTTTGAATAATGGCTTCTCTAAAGTTAAGAGTTTCAAACTATAGAATTTTTTTTTTTTTTTTTTACTCAGCATTTCACAATGATGTTCATGCTAATGGATCATTATTTTTCAATGCTAAAAATCTAAACCATATCGAACAAATATTATAAAACAATGAATTATTACAAACAATTATGAATAGAAAAATGAACTGTAACATTTTTTCAAACATTAGAAATTTTAAGTATTGAAATTTCTCAAGTCATACAATCCTAAAATTACTTGCAATAGACCATGAAAAAATCCAAATAAATTATGATAATGAAACTGACATCCTGAAAGGATTACAAATAGTTTATAATTCATCCGATTATCACATGCTGCCCGAAATCAAAATTCGTTATAAGAAATCTATTTTATTTTTCAATAAAGAATTTTTTTCAAAAAAATATCCTTTCAAATATATGAAACACCAACTAATTATATATAATCCAGCTACAATGGAAAACAGTAAAAATTATTAAAAGTTACTTTTCCCCCCGAAAGATTGTATAAGCACAAAATATATTTAAAGCCTTCAAATAAAGCAACATTTGTGTTTGACTAATTTTACAAAAATCATCATCATGCATAGCTTTTGCATCCAGTCATAGTAATGTTTGCTCTCCCCCCCTCAAAAAAAATATTTTGGCAGGTGTAAAAAAAACAACTTTATTTTTGTTTCAAAGTTCATTCGTAATCAAATAAAATGATCCCACATTATGAACATGTTTCTTACTCGGACTTTTTATACTTCGTCTTTTCTCAGACTAGTAACAAACCTGTAAATTTGTTTACAAGTATAACATCTGGTTCTAAACTAAAGGGGGGGGGGATTTAAAAGGTACCAAAAATAATTAATTTTGCATGCACAATACAACAAACAACTATTCAACCACACACAAAAAAAATTCTTGGTTATGCTATACACCTTTTTTTTTTGTGTGTGTGTAAAAATACACATAAATCATGAAAAAATAAGATTAAAAATATGAAAACAGAAAGACCAAAAAACTATACACAAAGAAATTGTTACAGCATTTTATTGAATTGTTCTCAACACTGAAGTCCACATGTGTTAACAAATGAAACCATACACAAGGAAATATTTCAAAATGTTTTCTGTTTTTAAATACTTCAGGAAGGAATGCTGGAAGCTTTGATTCCTTGAAAATTTTCATAATTCTAAAAAAAAAAAAAAAATTTATCTAAAGGAAAAAAAAGGTTTTTTTTTTAAATAGTAGCAATGATTTCTTTTCTCCTGTTTATTTTTAACTTTAAAATTTAAAAAGAGTTGCCAATTTAAAATAAATATTTTAGCATCAATTAAAGCTTGGTCAAAAACAAAATGTATTTTGCTGCAGTATCGAAGGAAGCCATTTGTTTTAAATAAGAGGATTGCTCCATCAAAACTGCTGTTCCATTTGAACCCACCGCTACCTGCCCTGTGGATGCTGCATGAAGGGCGGTGTGGAGATGGTGGGGAGAGTCGCAGGGGCGCAAGTTGGGATGATCGTCATCTGAGGCATCATAGGTCCTGGCGTGGCAAGGTGTCCAGCAGGATTCTGTCCGTGCATCAGGTGAAGTGGGTGGTGGTGTCCTTGTTGCAGCTGTGGTTGCTGCTGCTGCTGTTGCATGAGCACCACTTGTTGAGTGGGAAAATGGTGCATTGGATGGTGTTGCCCCATAGGTGGGTACAGAGTTGGGGGCTGTGGAGAGGGAGACGGATGCAGCACCGGTGTCTGGGATTGCGGAGGGTGCTGAGCCACAGGTTGTTGCGGAAGTGTGTGGTTGGCATTGTTCGTCCCAGGATGAGCAGACACAGCAATGCAATACTTATCTGCAAGAGGAGTTAAACTATAAATATCAATATGCAACAAAAAAAGATAACTGCTTCAAACATCTCAGTTCACTGAAACAAATATGAAGACAATTATATGATTCATTTTTTTTTAGAACATTTAAAAACATAAAACTGAGTACACCAAAAATGAAATAGAATTTTCACATATGTAACACATCAATCAATAACTCCCGAGACTAACATTGAAAACAACATTTTTTTTGCAATTTTTTTTTTATTCATCAACATAACACCTTTTCGGGTGATACAATCGTTCCAACGCTTTTCCGAATCTTTATTTATTTATTTATTTATTTCAAAATTTTTTTTTCCCGCAAGAAATCTTTTTTGTTGCGAGTAAATAGTGATAAACAGCTTTCTGAATCATCGACTCGTTGCTGTTTTTGTTCCATCGAAAGCAATCGCGGCACCCACTTGGAAAAAACCTTTTTCACTTCACTTCAAAAAACCTTTTTCAGTAAAAACACTTCCATATGATATCTGTGTCATCTCAGCAATCTCACGGAGCTTCACTTTACGATCTTTCATTATAATTTTTGTCACTTCACTCACATTTTCCAGTGTAACGGCTTCCACAGGTCTACCCGAGCGTTCCGCGTCATTTGTGTCGGTACGACCACGTTTAAACTCGGCAAACCACCGACAAATCGTTGCTTTTGATGGACAAGAGTCCGGGTAACATTTTTCAATCCATTGTTTCGCTTGCACGGTGTTTTTACCCATTAAAAAACAATGTTTTATCAGAACACGAAACTCGGTTTTTTCCATTTTTTAAACAAACTACAAAACGACTTTACTCCAACCTCGATAACTCAGCTGTTTCTGGTCCGATCGACTTAAAATTTTGACACGTTTCAAGCAAAGGTTAGTACTCTAGAAAGACCTGGTTACTGGTTTACTACGAGCGCCATCTCTGGGTTAGTCTCGGGAGTTATTGATTGATGTGTTACATTTGCATAATATAATAATACTATCAATATATAATTCCCCTATATCAATATTTTATGTCAAAAATACCATAAAATCTTTTTATTTTTAGTAATTTTTCTGCTTAAAGGTTGGATTTAGAAGTCAGCATTTTTCTACAGTCACATTTTTTACTCAAAAAAATCATATCAAGATTAACAATGTAAAACTAAAAATGTAAATTTTTTTAAAAACAGTTCAATGGAAGGTACTCTTTTGAAATTATGTACAAAATATGAAATTAAGGAGTTTTTAGTATCTGTAAAGCAATAATTTTAAAAAAACTATTTAGCTAAGAAATACATTAAAGAAAACATAATTTTGTCCAATAGCATTTTTTTAACTTTAAAATATGGAAATACAGAAAATTTTGGTAAATTAATATAAATAAATAAGATTCCTTAATAAGTTCTGTGAATAACAAGTTTCTAATGAAAGCAATACATTATCTCATTTTTGTACTGTAATTTATAATATATACAAGAAATTTCATTAAATATTGTCATTTAAATTTCCCATCAAACTATTAAAACATTAAAAATTAAGAATCAAAATTCCTCAAAGTTTATTATTTTAATGACATTTTTAGTAGGCACTGCAAAAATATTTTATTGAAACTCTGAAAATCCACAAAAAATATAAATTGGAAAATATTCACAAATCTACACAAGTTTCAAAACAATATTAATAGATTAAAAACTTAAAACTAAAAATGTTGTGACATGTTTTATATTGCCTATAAAAATTAAATACTGTTGTAAAATAATGCAGAAAGAATTTAATTCTTTCGGAACCCATTTATAGCTATAAGACAATACGGCTTAATTTTAAGTTGCACAAAATTTTCAATTCATAAATTAAGAAATAACTGAGAAGGCAATATGAGTGACGCATATTTCCAAAAATCATAAAACACTTTAAAAAAATACCTCTTAACCATCCCCCAAATAAATGAGACCAATGTTAAATTTCTTTTTGGAAAGAAAAAAAGCCTTAAAATATAAAACGTTTTTTTGGAAACATTAAAAAGAAACAAGAGTTGCAAGTACTTACTGATGAGGTGTGTAGGCAAATGCGATGTGTCACAGTACGACACAGAATGGGATGTGGGAACCACTCCCACAGGCTGTGGAGATACGACACGGGGCCCCACAACAAAATTCATCTGAAAAAGAATAAAAATACATGGATATAGTCTGAAATTGATGTAAAAGGCTCCTCGCTAAAGAAAATTAATTTTTTTATGTACAGATGGCTTGTAATAACCTAATAAGTAACAAATGAATTTGGAACCTAAAACAATATGGAATTCTATAGTCTTTCCAAATTATATTAATAGGATACAATACTAACATTCCAGAAAAGAAAATAATGAGGGTTGTCCATAAATAAGGTTCCCAAACATTTTTCACCATGACAAACATGTTTAATGGCATTGAATAATAATTGTTGGAAATTCTTATTCAATGCCATTGAACATGTTAGCTTAAATTTTCCTCTATTTTTCGACATAATTGCTGTTGAGATTAATGCAGTTTTGCATGCAGTGTACCAACTTCTTTATGCCTGAATTGTAGAAATCTTCCCCCATGCTGCAAAAGTAGCTTAAAACCTCGTATTTCAGCTCCTCTCCAGTTCTGTAATGTGTCCCACCCAGGTGTTTCTTCAATTCAGGGAAGAGATGGTAGCCACTAGGGCTAAGTCTGGGCTGTAGGGTGAATGTGTTACAGTATTTCATCCAAATCTGTTTATGAGACGAGTTGTTAAATGGGAGATGTGCGTACGAGCATTGTCCAGATGAAGACACACTCCCTTCGCGAGTATGCCTCTTCTCATTTTGAATTGCAGTCCGCATTCATTGCTGTACTGGCATGCATGAAATTGTACAACAATACCCCCTATCTGTTCAAAAAGACACTTACCATCACTTTGTTGGCAAACAATATTTGTTTGAACTTCTGTGGCTTCGGCAACAATGGATGTTTCCACTGACAGGATTGTTCTTTCGTTTCTGGTGTTGTGTAGTGGACTAAGGTCTCCTCCCAAGTGACAATAGAGTCCAAGAATTCCTGGCCATAAGTTTTGAAAGCGTGAAGAAATTCACGGGCCGCTTCAACACGTTTCTGTTTGTTATCAGCCATTAGCCTTTTCAAAACCCACCTTGCACAAACTTTGGCATATCCTTAATGATCTGTCAAAATTTTGTGAGTGCAGAACCTGCTGACATCAGGGATAATCTTGCAGAGATCCTGAAGCATCACCCTTTGATCCTTCAGAAATACTTCTTGCACTTTCAAAATGGCTTTGTCTGAAACTGATGGCCGCCCAGAATGTTGTTCATCATAGATGTCTGTACACTCATCTTTGAATACTCCATCACCATTCAACATGTGCACTATTTGCGCACATTATATGCTCGTATACTTTTTCTTCATAGACTTCACCCAGTTGGGAATGAATGTCCACCGGCACAGATTTTCTTGCACACAAAAAATGAATCACAAAGCGTAATTGGCATCTGGCGGGAGAAGTGAGTGGGAGTTCCATTTCTAATGGCTGCCAAGCCAAAAGTGAGCATTGCAGACAGTTCACCGGAGCAGGGACTGGGAGAGAGAAAGCCAAGTTACACGCCAGTGTCACCGAATCCAGCGTAACAGCATTCTCTGTGTGTGGAGCTCCTTGGGAACATTATTTTAAGTATAACTCTCATATAAGAATTTAATCTATTTTGTTAAATTTATTAATTTAAGATTTAATGTTAAGCTGACATTAAATCTTTAATAAAGTTTGAACTTATAATTGGGATTGAAAGAACCTGTTTTGAAAAAGTTAATCTGAAAGAATAAGGGCACCTGAATCAGTGGTCTGCCAGAAACCTGTTCTTTATGCCTTTCTTGATGTTACAGAAGGTGTAAAGACAGTACCAGCACATGTACCTGAATCTCATGTCCATTTTTGTACTGGGAGCAAGCAAATGTTGTTCGTCACCACACCTGTACATGAGTTAACAAATCTTCCCAATGAATAAGGTTAGCAACACCCTCCCCATGCCCTGATTAGGTTCCCACTCAAAGCAATTAACATATGAGCATGCAGACTAGCCTACAAAATATGAATGCCAGGAGAAAAATACCTCTATAAAGCACTTTCAAAACTAGATTGGAATACGAGAGAATTTTGAAGGGAAGTGGTTCCAAATAGTTTAGACTCAAAGTAAAAATTATCCAAGCAAATTGAATTGGAAGGAAAACAAATAGAGGGGAAGAAGTAGCTCTTTTGGCAGGTAGATCTTGAAACTAGAACTTAATTACTAGAAGAACAGTAAATGATTCAGAATTGGAACAGCTCATTTCGACATGTAGGTCTTTGGTTTTCCGTTTCATAATAAATGTTTACATCCAAATGGAATTAAAAATGAAGTTTTTCACTTATTTTCAATCTAATTTATATTTTAAAATTTAAGAACAAATTCTGATAATTCTCTAGGTATTAAGAAGCAAAATAAATAAATAAATAAATAAATAAAAACATTTATATGATGTGTTCTCCAAAAGAGTAGTTTTGATTATCAACATGTATTTTAGGGCTTATAATGTAAGGCAACTCAAAGATGTTTTGCTAGTTTCTAAAATTCAGTAGATTTGCAATAAAAATTTCCATCCCTACTTGAGCTGTCCATCGCCAAGGAAGTCTCAATCATATGGTAAACGTCCGTTATTTCTGATGTCTCTTTTCCAGACTTATTAGACATGAATATACCAAAATGTTTATTGCCAGAGATGAAACATTCAGATGATTATTGAAAAGCAGAATTATGAAGAATGATTCAGGGATAATAAAAGGTGATAAGATTCCACATTCTTACCTGAGGGTATCCCATGGTCTGCTGAGGTGGTGCTGCAGCATGAAGTTGGGGAGAACTGTATTGCATACTCAATTGTGAGGGAGGAGTTGGCTGAGCCAGCATTGGTTGACTATTGGAGGCTAAAATGATGAATCCACAAAAAATATAACAGTTAGACAAGAATCTATGAAACTGAATTCAAATAGCTAGGAGATTTTGTAATTCCAATGGTCAAATTTGATTTCATTTTTATCAACTTCAAAGATTATAATGCATACGTTTACAACAGAATAAAAATATGTATTTAAATTTATGGCAGGTAGCCAATAAATTCTATTGAAAAATAAAATGTGTTGGTCATATCTTTAAGTTTACAAAAAAAGGTATTCAATTAAATTTGGTATTCCGACTTGATAACTCAACATAACATTCGAGAATATAAAATTAATTTTAAAATACAAATTATTTTAATTCTGTATTTTTTAAAAAAGAAATTGCACATATACACATCAAAAAGTGTTACATTGGTCATAATCAAATTGCCTTTTATAATTTTGAATTTTTAAAAGTCTGGTGCTCCTAGTAGGTACTTGTAAAATCTCAGACAATGTAAAAAAATTTTAAAATCCTTCACATAAATGTAATTTAAAACTCATCTTTTAACTGTATTATAATATGGTTCAGATTTTTTTAAGTATTGATGCTACTTCTTAACCAAAAAAGAAATAAATACCTTTTCTGTAACGTGGTGGCTGCGAAAGGGGTGCAAAAGGTTGCATGACATACTGAGGGCCCATGGTGGTAAATAGGGGCCCTGAAATCATCTGAGAATGGGGAACCATAACCACAGGACTCTGTGCCTGAAGGCGTGGTGCTTGGGGACTACTTGCAGGCACAGAGCGCTGAAACAAAAATTTGTAGACATTTTAACACTAAGTGCATAATAAAGATAAATTGCTAAAATTTAAAAAAAAAAACTTACAAATCTAAACTTTTATTTCAGCTCCCAATTATGAAAGCAAATTGTTGAAAAGGAATAAACAAAAAGGTTGTAAAGAAATATAGAAATTCAGAAAAATATACTAACAGGTGTAAAAGATTTTGCATTAGGATTGAAAACGAATTCTTTAGCATTCGGATTGAGAGTAGATTTGGAGATGTCAGTTGTCTTCTCTTCTGTATCTTTCTCAATTTTACACTGTTCAGCAAGCTTGGTGGCCAACATATTTGAATCAGATTTGCAGTCAGTAACGGTGAAATCATCACTTGTTTCTTTGCATTCTTCTGACAACTACAAACATAAATAGAATACCAAAAATCATAGTGGAAAAGTATCACCAATCTCCTGCCTCAGTTTATTTCAATTCCATGCACATTTTAATAATTTATTTCATTTTGAATGTTCAAGCAATTCTTACTCAAGTTAAAAAACTTCATAACTAATAAAATCTGTTTTTAAAATACCATGGAAAATAATGAACCTGTAATTTAAAAAGGTTAAAGAAAACAAAGTACATGAATCAATACATAAACTTACTTTGAAATTAGAACTAAACTTTCTGAATTCTTCAATTTCATCATTTCTCCCTGAAAAGCATTGCATTAAATGATAAGTATTGTAAGGAGGAAATAATAAATTATAATGTATACATTATCTAACTCAATAAGTAAAAGCCACCTTTCTGTTTAGCAAGCTTCCTTTCATTTTCTCTTCTTCTTTCTATCCTAGGTGGCAGTGTCTGAGAGGAAGGGGCACACAAGATGTACGGCTTCGAAGGAACAGGAGGACCACTCTCCAAGACTGAGGAAGAACAAGATGTCTTAGCACTTTCAACAGCAGAATTCTCTGAAACATCATTGCACCACATATGAAGCTTATATATATATACACATTTTCTTTTAAAACACCGATTAAAAAAAAAACTTTTCATGTGTAAAACAGTTACATTGAATATACTATTATATCAAGCAGACCCAGTTATAAAATCACTCCTTTGACTCCCATTTATAAACTTTCAAACTGAAGCATAACTTAATATTTGCATCATTCCTTAGATTGCCTTAATAAATCATATTCTAAGAACATGTTGCAATTCAAATATTTAAAAACCTGATGCTCTTTTGTTTTTAAAATTCCTAGTGATAAATAAAATACTTACATTTTTTTGGTAAGAATGAAAAAAATTTTAAAACTTCCAATTCAGTTTTAAATTTATGAAGAATTCTTCATAATAGTATATAATTATATAAATCAATTTAAAAAAGTGATTAATTTCAATTCCATAAAACAAAGTATTTTACTTAAAAATACAAAGTGAAAAAAAAGAGGCTACATATTTTTGAAAATTCTACATTAAAATTTTAATACTGATTTAACCATTTTTGCATATATTATTTTTTAGAAATACACATTAACAGACGTGTTTCTCAAAATTCACTATATATTTTCACAAGCCAAATAGAAAATAAATATATAACACACACAAAATCTTCAACATTATTCGGAAAGTAACTTTTTTTTAACATGAGTTTGCTCCAAATGTCCAGATCTTCATTTTAAATTATGATTATTTATAATAGAAAACAAATTCAATAAAATAAAATAAAATAAATTAAAAAAAAAACTTAAAAAATATCAATTGACAAAAAAGGAATTGTTTGAAGAAAGTAGATAGTTATATTCAAATTATTACTGTTTAACATAATATGCTCCTCTTGCTTCCAATTACGAATAAAAATCAAAGAAAAAAAGTTTTACACAAAATGTCATGAAATCAAACATTTAAAAAAAAAAAAAAAAAAGCAAATTTCACCTCCATTCAAGGACGAGTCTTTAGGATTGAGTGAAGGTGCCTGGGAAGGTTGATAAGGCTTGGGGCTGTGGACAGGGGACATTGCGATGGGCTGCCTCTTGCCTCCAGGAGTGTTCCTCCTCTTTTGGGGAAGCACATACCTATTTAAAAAGTACATAATTGTATTTAAAAAAATTTAGAGCACAGCAGAAAGAAGATATATATCTTACTTGGAGCTTAAATTTGACTTTATTTGTACAAAGCATATGGTAACAGTCTGTCACAATTAACTAACGAAGAATGTTACACATATATAAAAGTAAGGAAAAATAAAAAAACCTTGGAATTAAATAAATTTAACTAAATTTCTAATACGTATGGAAATTCAGATGTAAACATTTGTAAAAACAAACTTTAAAAACATAATGAAAGTTAAAACTAGTAAACAAATTTTGATATATATATATATTAATGATTTAACTTTGTTACTATATTAGATTTCAAATTGAAATATTTTTTAAGGTTTTCAAAGAAACTTAAGAAGTTTAAATTTAGAAACTAAATTTTAAAAAAAAATTTAACCTTTTAAAATTTAACTTTATCCCCAATTTATTTTCATGCTCGTATCTTGTTTCAAATAGTTCCTATTCTATTTGAAAAAATTATTTTCCAAATACTTACACATAGATCTAAGACAGCTCTGCAAAGCCAAACCAATCTTTTTATTTCAAACTTTAATGTCCTTTGCACTTATATTGGTAATTTTATTTTTTCATGATTCATAATACTACTTTTAAAACAAATACTTTTAAAACAAATACAATAAAAAAAAAATTAACAGTAAAAATAATTATCTTATATTGAAATTTTCTGAAAAATGGATTCATACCAAATTAGGATACAAAGCAAATAATTTACCCTCAAACAGTAGAAAAGAAAAACAAAATCTGTATAATTTTCTTAATTTTATTCATTAAAAAATGAAAAAGAACAGCACACTTTTTTTTTCAGATAAAACTATGAAGTAATAGATATTCCAATCTACATTTGTAAAATCTTAAATTTTCATACTTAAATGGGGAGAGAGAGAGAACTTTTACTGCTTTAATATTTTACATAATCTTTTCTTTAATAATTGAAAAATTAAGAATAGATCTATTATTTGACATACTACACTTCACTCTCAATTTTCAAGGAAAATACAATACTTTATACTTATTAGGATGTTACTTGGTAGCAAACATAAATGTTATCAGGAGATATATAAAAAACAAGAATAGCTGATTTCATGAAAAAATATATCCGATATTAAATCTTAACATTTTAAAAAAATATTTCACAACTAAGGAACAAAAAATATTTTATAACAATTTCAGGTTCAACAAAAAACATGAATCTGTAGTTTTCCTTTCACATTGCAAGAGTGAAATCCTTTAGTGAGAATGATAGTTCTGGCATGGACTTCATGGCATCTAGCAACTGTAACATTAAGCAATATCAGGAGATTCTCCCATTAATAAAAATTATCACATCGATTAAAAAAAAAAAAGAGAGAGAGAGAGAGAGAGATGGAAAAATACTGAATCAATTTTTATTCTTTCCATTTATTCCCAATGATTGTCATTGATAGCATATTTACTCTCCGCCTTTATGGGGGATTGAAATTACAGAAATAATAGTACCTCTTATTAATTCAAAAATTCTAACTAAATCCCGGAAGATTTGGATCAATCAAAATTGGAACTAGCACTTCACAAGATTTTAATTACTTAATTCTAATAAAAGCTTTTATTGCAAAATCTTACAGATTTATTTCACCTAAAACTTTGGTATTCATCAATTTCTATTTAAAAAATATATTAAGCAGTTATAATCATTCATTTCTTCTATGTAACTTCACAGAATGAAATGAGATGCCATATATTTCAAGTGAATATGAATATATATTCATAACACCTTAAAAATATTTTAAGAGTTATGATTGCCATATTCATACATTTAAAACTGGTATTTCTTAAATACAATTTTATTTCCTCTAAAAAGAAAAATTAATTTTGAAAATTCTGCAAAGATTTAGATAAGTGACTATTCAAAAAAACTGCTGGAAGAATAATGAAAGGGAGGGGGTAAGAACCTCTTATTTATGCACCTTATCTTAAATGCTCACTTGAAGAACATCACCAAATAATAAATTGGTTACTTTTTTCATTAAGATAATCTTTTTTCAAAAGGGAGGAATTTTTGAAGTACCAAGTTTTATTACATAAATGCCCTTATTAGCAAAATACTCAGCAATAACTTTTGAATCAAATAATTTTACAAGTATAATATTCTATAAAGCATTCACCTCTGAAGTGGAACCTGGTAGAATTGACATACATATATCTCATCTCGCTTTGCTTTTTCTCTTAGCTGCATTATTCTACAAGGCTTTTGGGGATATTTTTTCTTCCCTTTAACAACAATTTGCTGAAGAAAACGCTGCTTCGTATTTTGAGACAATCTATCCTGAAGATCCTTTTCTGGAGTTCTAGTAGATTGAATTTGGCTACAACGAACAGACTAGTCAGAATCTAAACCATTTTCTTTTTGATTAAAAATCCATGCTACTTTTAAAAATTTATTATAAGTGATGTATATTTTTGTGTTTAGTTCTTTTATTAATTTATTTAATTCAATAGGAAGACAATGTAATTAAATAGAACAGAATTTTAAAAAACTATAATTCATTTTATGCATGCCAGAATTAAACAATAAAGAACAATCAGAATATGTTTTAAAACATACATTTTATGAGGGTAATAATGATTTTTTTAAAGTTTTGATGAAAAGGTCTAACATGGAACTGTTTCCTGAATATTTAATATCTCCTGAAGATTTTACATTGGAATGGAAAGAATAAATAAATGATAGAGAATGCAAAGAAATGTCAATTTATGACCTAACAAAATTTCATCTTGAAGCATGCCAAGACAGCCTACTCATGAGAAAATGGTTTGGAAACTATGAACCAAAATGGCAGCCTTGGTAATTATTTAAAAATATCAATACTTCAGCTTCATTTTGGAGATTTTTAAGGATTTCTGTAGTGCAAAAACTTAAAATAACACAATTATAATATAGTTTTTCTTAATTGAAGTTTTTTTCCTTTATTTCTTAAAATTATAAGATAAATTTTACATTTTAAAAGCAAAAACTTAATGTTAAGCTAATACTGCAGCTTATTGTCTTGCATTTTGTTAGAAGAACATGTTCCATGTTTTAAAATAAAAGCATACGAGTTTATGTATCTTATCAATAAATGTTAAATTACAACTTTTTCTACCATGAAAACAAATTAGGGTAGGGGAAAAAAGGATTCAGTACATCTGACTCCAATACAGATACTTAAAAAAAAATGCCACTCTCAGTAGTCATACTTGGGAGAGGATCCATCGTCTGGTCTGACCACAGCACTGAACCTGTCTTCCTCATCACCATTTTCCATCTGCATCCTAGCCTGGCAAGTCATGTTGCTCTCAATCTCATGGGCAATCTTACTAGCCTTGGCCTCCTTCAGTCTGTACTCCTCAGTGTCTTTCTTGGTTAGAGGTACACTGAAAGATAAAAATATAAATGACACTTCATAACACATAAACATTATACTTCAAACATTATGAATTAATCTTTAGTATAAAAGAATATGTATTTTGAATATAACAGTATAATAATTGAAAGGTCCAATGCAATGAGCTCTCAGATCAATTTATTTGTAAACAATAAATAGTTTCCAAAATAAAAAGCTTCAAATTTATGTTCGGAATGTACGCCATAATGCAATAATATTTTTAGAAAAAAAAATTCCTTTAAAAAATATGTGTGACACATTGACAATGAGCTGATGATTAAGAATTATAAAATGTACATTTTTAAAATGCAACAGAAATAATTTAAAGATAAATAAATAAAATAATTAATTCAGATATTATCTCGTAATTTAATTTTTTAATTGAGAAACACTTCATATATTTATAACAAATCTTATTTTAATAAGTTTAAGCTAAGGATATCAGTCATTTAAAATTAACACATCGATAAAATTTAAGGAGAAAATAAATTTTTAATACAATTTGAAATTTTCAAGGGGAAAAAAAATTGTATTAAAATTTGAGATATGGAATACTAAAAAATATTGATAGCATTCTTAATTTAATATAAATAAACTATTCAAAATAATGTATAATAAATAAAAATTATTTCTCACGTGTATTCCTGTAATGTATTGTCATAACTAGATTTGACTCCATATTTTTCTGCATTAGTACGGAACATGTCATTGGCATCCCAACCATTCTGCATTAGAAGTAAATAAAATATAATGAATTAGAAAAATATAAAATGCATTCACACTAGAATGCACATGTTTAGTTGACATACTCCCATAAAATATATATTCATAGGTCAAATAGATATTAAAATTTCAGATGTTTATCAGAGTTTAAATGTACCAAATCTATTTTTGCTATTGTAATAACATAATACTTAATTTGATCATGAATAGGTTTTCTTTTATACAAACACATATTTCAAAACAACTATCTTGTTAACATAAACAACACTGAGATTAAAAAATTAAATTAGAAATTTCATTTTTTTCTCTTTCAGAAATTAAATAATGCCCCCTCTGTTTTTTATAAAAATTTATTTTGGTCTAAGTTAAAAAAAAAGTTGTCAATTCCAGCATACCATTTTGTTCATTAAATCGACATTTCTCAGTATTTCAACATATGAGAGAATTTTAATTCTTAGTTACATTTAAAATTAACACAACTATACAATTAAGGTCACATGGACTGATATAAAAATTTGACAACTATCTCAAAACATATTCTTGTACAATTATACCCCATTAAAATTTTGCAAAACCACTAATCCACGAAGGAAAATATAGAGATAGGGGAGGAAAAAAAATGACACAAAAACTCTATTTAGAATTGATGTATAAGAATAAAATTAAAAAAATGAAAATTATAATTATACTTCAATTGAGCACTAAAACAAATAGAGATGAGTGTTGAGGGTAAAAAAATAAAAATAAATCAACAGTGGAAATTTCAAATAGCCAGAGATAGCAATAACAAAGAAATATACGTTTTGTCCAGAAAGTAAGTTTCCTGGAGGCCATAAAGAGACACAAAACATTACTTTGAAACATTTATTGAAACTGATACAGATCTCTTTCAGCTACTTTTCAACATAAGAACCACCAGAATTAAAGCATGTATCATATCATGATACCAATTTATGTATTACTGGTGACGAAGGAATCTACAGCAGGAGAGTAGAGTCAGCATCTGACGAAGAATCATGCCAAAGAAATCAATTTGCCAAACAATTGAACAGCTAGAGAGAGCCTAAAAAACTTTAACTTGAACATATAGGAACAGTACTTAAAAAGGTTTCTGGTTGCACATCTTTTCTACAGTAACAATGTCATAGAGACAAGTTGTTCAATACTGGCTCCGCTCTTCAGTGATGGATTCTTTCAACATTTCAACGCAGGTATACATAAATTGGACTCACAGTAACAAAAATGTTTCAATTCCAGTATTTCTTAAGTTGAGAACTAGATGAAAGAATACTGCATCTGTTTCAATAAATGTTTCTACATAATTATGTTTTGTGTCTCTTAAAGGACTCGGGGAAACTTACTTTCTCGATAAACAATATATTATAACCAACAATTTATAAATTCTTTTATATATACACTACAGTACAATAATTACATATTTCAAATGCAAGATATTAAGCCTCTGCTTTTTTTATAGCAAATGAAGCTCATCAGAAAAACTAATTTTTACAATTTAATCAAACTGAAGATAGTCTCCAAGTGGGGATTAAAAATGAGTTAGAAATTCTTATTTCAAAAAATAAAATATATATAAATGTCTCGCAAGTTTAGAAAATATTTAGAGGAAAATAGAATTGGAAATTTTTTTTTCTGAAATCTGCTTAAAAAAACGTGATTGACACAGATCTGCAACCACATTATATAGTGAAAAAAGTTACTGTATGATTTCCCCACCTCCGGCGGCCCCCCCACGAGAAAAAGAAAAAAAGTAATGGATAAACATATTAACATATTACTGGTATAATTTAAGAAAAGAACAAGATTTCCTTTTTCTAGTAATGAAGGTGAATGATGAGCTTGAAAAACTGGTGGCATGAACAAAAGTCTTGGCTTAAATAACAAGACATCCTGGATAGATTCAATTCAATATTAATAACAAAGCAACAATTATGCTCCATAGTATGGAACGACTGGATACCCTTGAGCAAAAATCTGAATCTTTTTAAAGAATATCTGATGGACTTTAGCATGTTAAGTGTATTTTAACAATATGATAGTGAAGAGGAAATCAAGATGGCCACTGTGGATCTATGCAAAACCTAGTTTTGTTAATGAAATGTTTATTAGATATAAGAAAGTGTGCGAGTGAGTGAATGTGATGGTTATTGGCATAAGAGCCAGATGTGGCTATGCTTTGCCAAAAAATATTTAACTGTGGTTTAGACAAGAAAAAACTAGGGAAAAAAAATTTTTGGTAAACAAGAAGGAGGATCAAAAATAGAGAAGAATCACTAGGTGATATAAGCAAGCATTGAAATTGTATTAACCAGCAATTCTTTTCGATACATTTTGATATATAACATCCAAACTTTGGTCATTCTTAGAAGTTTTGTGTAATCCATCAACATGCAAACATCAACATTTTTTCCCCCCTCAACTTTCAAGTTGCTTATATTACAATTCTGATTCAATTCCCTTTTTATAGGTTGTGCCTCCTTTTGAGAGATTTTACATAACATTTAATTTGCAAGAAGCCTACAGTATCTTTTTTTGATGGAAATGACTCAATATCTATAAATGATTCCATTACTTGCAGATGAAATCTATTAATAGGCCTTAGCTGAGCTAGCAACTTACACAGGATCATTTTCCAAGATATTGTCTCCACCCTCATTTTTTTTTAAATGCCTTACTTCTCCCATCTTTCTTTTACTTTCTTTTAAAAGTACTCCATGGTCATGAAAATAAAACTCTTATCTACCACAAAATATATTGCACTTAAAAATGATTTTGAGATATATACTTATTTTTTCTTCTCCATTGTTCTGCAATGAAAATTACAGTATACCTTGAATTTACTAAAACTGTTAATTCACTTATTATTTTAAGAATTTTAAATAAAACACAATTATATATATATATATATATATATATAATTTACCATACCAATAGTAAAGTCCATGAATATGTGTCTTGCGAAAGATACATTTCCATTACTTTACTTTGGAAGAAACTAAATATAAGAGGCTGCATTTGAAATGATCAAACTATTATGATTTAATTGCAAAAAATCAAAAACAAGAAAATGAATAAGTAAAAAATGCAGAGCTAATAACTTAGTCATAAATACAGCTGGTAATTTAACATATGCTTCTTTGATATTACTAATAATGGAATTTGTGGTAGAAAGTAGCTATTTCAGATAAATAAGAATAATTCTACTTCAGATATTCAGAATTTTTATGCAAATGTTTGTTATAATTTTAGGAAGGTACTCTTTAATATCACATTTCAATCATGTAAACCCCAGAAGTTCATATATCCCTAAGAGTACACTTACCACACACAACTTGAGACCTACTAGTCTACTCCATTCAGCAATAAATGTATTTTTATGTGGACATAACTGTTTTAAGATAGTAACTTATAAAATCATTACTGTTCTTTTACAGTAATCAAATGCAAGTATTACATATAATATGGTTTAATCAGCTACATTGTTGCATAGCTTAAGATCCAATCCTGTAGTAAAGACAAATTTAAAAAGACAAAAAGTCCTCGTTTGGTAATTTAATTTTATATTTACTTACATGATATGAAAAAAAAAAAAGAAAGACATTCCACATATCTACTATTGCAATGCAAATTTTATAAAAAAATTTTACAAAACACTTAAATTTTAACTCACAGCCCCATCATCTTCATCTCCACCCAGCAGAGTATTTTCTGTATCACTAGAGGCACCCTCCCATGGCTCCAATTCCTTTTCCAGTACCTGACCATTGAAACGGCTGATGGCGGTATCTGTGAATGAGTCTACAACAAAAAACAATAATCATTCTTTTGTATTGTTCTTAATCAAGCAGCCATATGACATGAATCTTAAGAAAAATTAAAACTAGCTTTAAAAAAGTAATTTGTAATAAAATAATGGATTTTTAAAAAAATATCAGTATTATATTGCAATAAACTATTCAGCACAATACAATTTATTATGATGAAGTTCTGAAAAATTTACGACCTTAATATGAAAATAGCAATACTCATTGATAAAAGCTAGGGAATGTGGTTGTACATCTTAACAAAATTTCAACAATTGTTGTTTTACAATCATTTGAGTGAATCAATGCGCTTTTGTGAAAATTGGGGGAAAAATCAAGCATTCAGCTGTCATTAAATATTTTTTTTGAAAGCCTACGCAAATCATAGATGAGTTGGACGCTGTGTATGGAGACTGCACCATAATTTACCACTGTGAAATTTTGGGCAGCTGAATTAAAACATAATTGAACCAGTTTGAGAGACGATGAATGTTTGGGACATCCAAAAAAATGCAAGCACTGATGATAAGATTGCTCAAGTTCTCCAAATGGGGCTAGACGACATCCGAATTAATACATGAATTACAGTTTGAACTGTTTGAGCGCCCTCCTTACTCACCAGATACAGCCCCAAGCAACTTCTTTTTGTTCCCTAATCTAAAATTGGAGGACAGAGATTTTCGTCACATGAGGAGGCCATCACTTTCTTAAACAATTATTTTGCAGAGAAAGATGCTGAGTACTATTTGGACAGGTTAAAGAGATAGGATTATTACTGAGAAAAGTAAGTAAACTTACCAAGACTATATAGAATAAAAATAAATTTAAAGAAAAAAAATGTTGTTTCTTTGTTAGGCTGGAAACTTATCATACCACCATCATATTCAGCAAAGAGTTTATCACTTTGAACAATTAGTATAAAACACTAGTATTTTACTTTCAAAACTCCAAAATTCATTATGCATCCTATTCCAAATGACTTTGATAGGCAATAGAAGGTAGGTATTAAGTATTTTTATAGATATTGGAAGTTCTTAAAGTTACAGATTATTGGTAAGAGGAAGAAGGTTTTATACTTCATCTACAAATAATAAAGAAACATATTCATAATTTTTAAATGAATGTGAAAATTGATCAATAAGGGAATTTAACTTAGATATATACAAAGGACAATAATCGTTCCCTTCAATGATACTCATAACAAAATATATCGATAAAAAGCGATTTCAATTATTGCATTTAAAAAACAAAAGGCACAGGAAGGTTATCTAAATTTTAAAATACAATTATCTGATGTACACAAATAATAATAAATTTATATATGTAAAAATATGTATATTCTTTAAAATATTTCAGATGAACCTAAACAAGTTTATAATGGTGAATATTCCATGTTCTTTGCTGAATGGGGGTTCTAATAACCAAATAATTTCTTCATAAAATGGAATGATTGAGTCTAATTAAAAAGTATTTCAGCCTAGCTCACGTTATAGATATTTTGTTATTATAAATCTTTACTTCACTTACAACTCTCCCTAGTTACATACTATATATCAGAGAAGCACCCAACAACTTTCATGACAACTTGATAGCGAATATTCGCTGTTCAATTATTAGTTAAAAAAGAAAAAATTTAAATAGCTTCAGCTTTTGGGAGCTAAATGCATCTCATTTTATAATCCTTAACTTTAAACCTTTCGATCCAATAACTTGCAAAATATTTTGAAACATTCATGCATTCTTGAATGTAAAAACAGGATAAGTTCACACAAGCAAGTGCGTGTATGTGTACAATACTTAAAAATTTCTCATATTTGAAACACTGAATTTAACATCTTTCTTTTAAAAATGCTTTAAATTTTAATAATACTTGTTAAATAGACCAGTTATTAATAATAAGTTAATTTTATTATTTTATTTTTATCAACCATTGTTTCATTAATTTTAATTTGTTAAAAAGGTATTTCTAATAATGTATAAAAATATAAAATATATGCAGCTTTAAGAAAAAGCAAGCAAAATCAGTTTCAGGTCTAATGCCTTTTAATTCAAATTATTTTTTTAAAAAAATCATAGGCACCCTGCTCCTATGCTAGACTTAAAACAAATCCTACTTTTAAAAAGAAATTTTTCCATCAAATTTTAGTGGATCTTTTCCTAACATCTTTTCAATTAAGATAAGTCATTTTAATATGAACTCAGAAATATCATTTCATTTAAACTCATTTTCAACTCAGAAAAAATTCTTAGTAGAGAGAACAAATTAAGTACCATAATAAATTATTAATAATCAAACATTCATAACATATCATAATCAAATATTTAACAGACTTGCCCTTGACAGCAAAGTCCACATCTACATTGCAGGCAGTGAGCACCACAATGTCTGTCAAGCGGAAGATAAGTTTCTCACTAAGGCCTCCCTCAAAGGGGAAAGAAGCCAGGAGGCTGCCAAGGGAGGGTCCCATGCCCTGAGAAATAGAGGGGGATTCCCTCACTCGGTGAACTATCTCAAGAACCAGCTCAAACTGAAAAAGAAGACAATTTTCAATTGATATTCACTAAATTATAACTTAAAACAAGCATTTGATAAATAAAAATAAACATAATATTTTGTGATTTTTTTTTATTAGCAAACTTTTAAAGACATTGAAGCAGAGCCAAAAAGTACATACAAATATAGATGGCAGTTTTAGTTGTAATAATAGAGAAAGTGAACAAAATTTAAGAGGATTGCTCGAACAGACAAAGAAAAACTAGAAATTCAGAATCTCTATCAAACACAGCATATTGAAAAAGAGCCTTGGGTTTCAAAAAACCTTGAAATAAAAAGGTACAACCTTCCTGATACTGTAAAGAGAATCCCATTTAAAGATTAATAACTTATAATAAAATAACATTTTTACTTTCACATTGAATAAAAGTCCTGATAGGCTAGCAGTTATGACATCCAATGTACAACAATCTCCCTTCAAGTTTGATGCTAGAGCTGCATTTTTTTTTATGTTACATTTTACAAACAGCTGTAACATCAAATCAAAAATTGCATAATTAACCACTGACTTTGTTCATTCTTTATTTTGTAAATTTTATAATCCCCTCTTTGTGAACATTTAATATATAAAAATTATACCCATAAAAACCTTTATTATTCTTTATTTAATGAGTATGTTCCTGGGAGATATACATCGCACAATATGAAGCATGGGTAAAATGTAATTTTAAACAGTATGTATTACAACCAGTAGTAATATTTACTTCCATGCATTGAATATAGCTTGAAACTATGTTTAGTAAATTAGTAAGATTTATACAACTCAAAAACATTCACATTTAAATAAAATTAATATTAAAATGTAAATTTTGATAATTTTCATTTGTTTGCTGTAGAAATGTTATTTGAATAAGGAATTACAAAAGGAATAAATTAATCAAATAAATACATATTTAATTAATAGAAATACAGGTAGTAAAATTTTAAAGATTTAACCTTGTGAAAAAAATAACATACTATCAAACCCTTGGAAGGGGGAGAGAGAATTAACAAGTTGGGTAACATTTGGCCCTCTGGTTTTTGGCAGTAAGTAGGCGAATTTAAAATTATAATAAAGAAAGGTAGAGAAATTTTTAAAAATGTACATGCTATTAATCTGTACAATACAGATACTGTACAAAGATATATTGCACCATTATAAATAAAAAAATAAATTCTTATCTAATGTATGGTAACATTACATAAAATTTTATTTTAAGTCTGTCGTACAGTCAAGATAGACATTAGATAAGTTTTGACTGCAAGATAGACATTATCTAGTGTCTATCTTGATGTCAAAATATTTACTTATTTGGGGCTATTTAGCAATACAAAAAAATTCTACATCAGTATTAAAACTGAAACAATTAAAGGTATAAGCAAAAGGATAAAAGATAAATGCAATAAGGATAAATGCAAAAGGATGCCTTCTTAGATTTTAATGGGAAAAAAAAGATTCATGGTCATGGTAGAAGTTTCTGAAGTATACAAAAGAGATAATTTAAAATTACCTGTTGAGAGAATGTTTGGAGAATGCCTTCATGAATTGTACCATCACGCAGCTGCACTTGCACCACACAACCCTACATTAAGAGACACTTGTTAGAAAATAAAAATAAAAAAAAGTTTTAAAGTGAAAGTTAACTGGGAAGAAACTTACCACCAGAGAGGCTGCTGCGTGCATAAGGCGTGAGTTTCCATATACACCATCAAACTAGAAAAGTAATTTTTATATTACTTTTTTTTTTTTATTATTATTATTATAGTTAACTAGCAAAGAGAGAAAATGGGAAAATACAAGATATTCATTTCCTGAAACAAGGAGATACATATCCAAAAGAATAACTTTAAATCGAATAAAGTTATTATTTATATACAAATATTGAACATCTTCAGATCAGAGAAGAGCATAATTTAAGTGCTAAAATACATGTAAATTCAATTAATCAAAGCACCACAGTAATAGAAATTTAAAATGTGTGTTCTCTTACATTTAAAAAATATTTCATGGCATATTTGTAAAAAAAATCTTTCAGAAAGGTCTTCTTTAAAATAAATGAATAATGCATAACAATAAATATTACATATTCAATCCATATTTAGCAAAAGAATTCTGAAACAGGTAAATTCATTTTTTAATTAATAACTAGAATCAATATGTACTTTTCATAGATATGAATTTCATAAAACAGATGCATTGTTCAGAGAAACTTGATTAATTTCATTTAAAATATTAAAATTTCCTATACAGAAGTTTTAAAAGCAAGTGAAAAGTCGTGACATATGAATTTAAGTTCTAAATATTAAAAACCTATATATCTTGCAGTCAAAATATTTTCTTAGTTGGGACCATTTCTCAATACAAAAAAATTTCTACATCAATATTAAAACTGGAACAATTAAAGGTATCCTTTCCAAGATATTTTTGCATCAATTAAACAAAAAATGTAACAAATTAGTTATTATAAAAAATTTAACTCATAAGGCTTTATAAATATATATATTAGCAAGAAAGCATAAAAACTTAAAATTATAGGGAAAAAAAGTGAAAATAACAGTGAGGGAAAAATGTGAAGCAATAATATATTTCGATACCTCAAATATATATATATATAATTTAATAAATAGAAAATAACATATCCACAGAATTCACTTTTATTATTAAAAAAATAAATATTAATCCAGGCTTTATTACAAAAAATTTGGTACTTTTCAATTATAACCATACGACACATTTTCACACCAAATTGGTTCTTTCCTTCCATGTACCACTACGCTTTCATATACTGACTACATCCACTAAGTGTTTAACTATTTATTCTATTCCCCCCCTAAAAAAAGTAATTATAAAAGAAAACAGTTTCATTGCCTCTTAAATAACAAATTTTTTAAAAAAAAATTTAAGACACTACACTAAAGGAAATAATTAACACAAAGCATCAAGTATAAATATTAAAATAGAATTTGGCATAGCAGAGAAATTTTTTTCATTTGAATTAATCAGATGGGACATAAATTCTACTAATAAGTATCCAAATGGCAACACCTCTGGTGTCGATTCTGCCATATTGATCCTCAACACAAACCACAAACACTTAACAGATTTTGCATGAACCTGATTGTGAGATGGTTAAAAATTCAACTATTTAAAGGAAAGAGACTGAGTAAAACTGGCGATGCACCACTCAAGAGAAAATTCACCAAGACAGTAAAAAGAAGAAAAGTGGTAGGTTATAATGGAAAAGAACCGAAAATTCAAACAGATATGAGGTTTGGCTATTAAATAACGAGACTGGCACTGCTTCAAAAGTACACATGCACCAAATGCCAGCAACTGACAGCAGTTTAGCATGAAGCCTTCTCTTTCAAATGTAGACCCTCTCCCTTCTGTAAACAAATCCATTTGGCTATAGCCTTCATCTACATCAGTTTTTTTTTGTTTTGCCAGAAAGAATAGAGACACGGATTATAGTAAAATTTCACATGAATATAACTGAACGTCTATAACTGAAAGTATGGCTACACTGTGCCAAACAAGATATAACTGTGGTCTAGACATTTGAAAACAGAAAAAAGATCTAAAGTGTCTGATGTGAAGGAGGGTTGAAAATAGAGAAGGATTGCTAGGGTATCTGGGGGAGGAGGGGGTATCACCCATGTTTACCAAATACAGTAAACCCAAGAGATAAAAAAAAAAAATCACTAGGGTGCTTTGGAGTCATAATGGCTGTACCAACCGATAAAAGCAGAGTCCCTGAGGTCCAGATATAATCTCTGAGGACTGGGTGCCCAGCTATACCTCAGACACTGGGTATCCATTTTAGTCGCCTCTTACAACATGCATGAGCTATTGGAACTATTCTTTCACATCTGATCACCATACAGGTTAAATTTTGCATGACACTTGTGAAAACCGAAACTGATAATTTAATGATATAAGTGTATGGAAATGAATGTTTATTCTGTGTATGTGTTTATGAGTGGTTTTAGCATTTTCAAGATTGCTTAGAAGACATTGAAGATGATTCACACTCGGGTCTCCCTTCAACAACAAAAACAGATGACAATATAAAAAAAAATCAGTAATCTGGTTTGATCTGACTGTCGGCTAAGTGTTCATGTTATTGCTAAGACTACAGGAATTGATAAAGAATCCATACAGCAAATTTTACATAATGATTTTAACATGCAAAAAGTGTGCCAAGAAGCACACACAAAAATGTTTATGGTGACACTTTGAATGAAATTGAAAATTACCCAAACTTATTGAAAAGGATAATAATGTGTGACATATCATGGGTTTTTACTTATGATCCATGCACGGGAAGAGCCCATCTTCACCAAGAGCAAAAAAAGCTTGAATGTGCAAATCAAAATTCAAAGCAATGATGATTTTTTTTCAACAGTCATGGAATTGTGCATCTTCATTTGGTTCCTGAAGGTGAAACTATTAATTAACATCACTACCTCCATATTCTTGCCGAGCTTTGTGAAAGAATAAGAGAATGAGGAAAAAACAACCCGAATCGAAGAAGGACAAGCATGAGTTCTCCACCAAGATATTGTCTGTAAAGAGGTTTCTAGCCAAGCACAGCATTCCAGTGTTAGACCACCCACCTTATTAGCCTGATCTTGCACCATGCGAGTGCCATCTGTTTGCATAGGGGAAATCTGCATTAAAAGGAAAAGATTTGAGTCTGTTGAAACTATGAAAGAGAAAGTGGCATGTGTCCTGAAGGAGCTGACTGACATCCAGCACTGTTTAAAACAATAGAAAATTTGTATGGAGTGTTGTAGGAACAAAAGCAGAGTGTATTATGAAGGTGATAATATTTAAGATGTATGAATTCAAAATAAAATGCTTTACAGCATCAGCCTGATTATTAAATAGCCACACCTTGTATAGCAAATGATAAGGAATATCATGTATCATGCTAATGGCATCCATAAAAAAAAATGAAACAAACAGATTTAAATAATTTGAAATACATTACCAATTTATGGTCTTAATCCATATATTTTCTTAGTTAAAAATAATGATTTTTTTTCTTTCAAAAGTATAGGTATTACAAACAAATTCCATTTGAAGATAATTTTATCTACACATTTTTTTGGATCAGAAAAAGCTAAAAATAAGAAAATATACTAACATCCATTGATTTGTCATTATACAATTTCGGTCGCCCCAGTTTGCTAGAAGAAAATAAATTTATTTAAGCAAAATTATCTTTTGGGTGGCAGTTACAAAATATATAAATTATGAATAACATTTAATAGAGATCTCTATTTACATTAAAAATGCATTACATTACAATAGCTTTGGTGGTAATTAAGTAATTGAAATCATTTTTGTTCTAACATAGAATTATCATTTACGCATGCTTTCCATATTATGGACTTGCTTTTAAAGCAAAATATTGAAACAAAAATACTTTTGCTTTCTGGAGGATATTTTTATCCCAAGTGAAGGGATGTTTTAATGATAAAAAACCCTTATAAATTTTGGATCATTGTAAAAATAAAAATGTAACACTTGTAATAGTTACAGAATTCAAAATATTTAATTGTGTGAATTAAATTGATCAATTCAAAAATTCAAATTTTAATAAAATGCCAAACAGTATATTACAAATGTTTTATTTTCTAACTTGGATAAAATACATTACATCACACTGATTACATTAACAATTGCAAAATTACCATATTGGCATCCTTTTAATAAGGGATTTCCATTAAAGTTACAATAAGGAAGCAAGCATTTTAGAATTTTTTTCAGATACTAATAAAATTTTAAACATACCTGTTGGGCGCTGGTCGTCCTTTCTTTTTATTGCTATTCATGGACATCATTTTCGAGAATCTTGTCTAAAAAGAAAAAAATACGTATGGGTCAAAATAAGTATTCAATACATGCTTGTATATAAAATTTTTATATTTTTAATAAAATGCACAAAAATGTATTCATTTCAGCAGTTAAAATTTATCTTGTATCATTTCTTCTTTAATACTAAACAGCCAACATTTAATCAATACTTTTAAACAATAACAGAAAATTATAATTGATTCATTAACTGTAATAAAACAAAGAAGTATTCCACAAATCTTTAAGGTAACTTAATTTTGTTATGTTACTGAAAACACATAATAGCTGTTTTTAGGAGGAAGTTACTATTAGCACTATGTTTCTACTCTCAAGTTTTATATTTCCTTTATATACACAAACACTCTCTATCCCAATGCATCCAAAAAGGTTGATTCATTTGAAAATATATAACACTGATTCAAAACTATGTATTTGTAAACACAAATTCTAACCTAGCCAGTTTATTCTACTATATGAAATATATATGGCTTCTTCTGGACAGACATTGCATAAAAATTCTTTTATTAAATTATGTCAAATTGTTTGAACAATGGTACTACTATTCATGTAATTTTCTGAAATTTTCGCTAATTTTGCATCGAATAGATTATCTTTTTTTGTTATCTGTCTTTCATCAGCTTGAGATAGTTTCTTAGGCTGGTCAGCTTATTTTTCACCCATTCATTTGATTAAATATTTTAGATTATGTAATGGATGATTCAGAACTTTAAAACCATTTCAGCAATAGAATTTTCTGATAAGCCTTGAAGAAAATGACAAATTATAACATTTTTCAGTTCAATTTGGGTTAGTTTCCTTCCCGGCAATATTTCATAATTCTTCCAGCAAAATACAGCAAACAAGCACACATTAACCTTTCCAAATTATACGTGTTTCAGTTAGAAGAATTTGAATGCTTTTAATAAAGAGTCAAAAATTTCAAATAATGCTACAGTTGTTCAATATTTTTTTTTTTTTTTTTTGTTACTGAACTATGGATATTTGACGAATTAATTCCCATTGGAAACTTTCACATTCATTTTTCAAAATAAGACGGAACATTGTAAATTTCATACATGTCAAATGCTTATTTTGACATGTACATTGAAGTCCAACATTATTACAAAGATTTAGTCCGAAAAAAAAAATTTCAACACATATCTAAATAATCATTAGGACATTATAAGTGAATTTTTTAAATTCAATATTTTTTACAAAATATAATACAAACTACAATTATATAAACTAAATTTCAAATAAATACACTACTGAAAATTTATGTTTCCTTGTTATAAATCAACCAGATAAATTATCAAAAACAAAAATATATACAAAAAAAAAAAAAAAAAAACAAGAATGTTAGATTCAATTACTAAATTAGACCTACCATAATTTCGACATTGCCTAATTTCAAAAATTAGATATTATTTAAAAACCAACATTTTTGTACACTTATTATTCATATTTTTGATAAATATTATCACATGACTTTGGAAGTAATACTTTTAAAGAAATTTTTAAACATTTAACCTCTGCTAAGTTAGCAAGATTTTAAAAAAATATATTAGTATATGAAAATTGGCCCTATAATTGATTTCCACCAAACACAATTCAAAAATGGACAGTTATCAGTAAAATGTTTTCAGGATGATTTCCAAATAAAGTGCAAATTGCAACATCCTTGAAAGATAAAGGAGATTCCACTGAATGGTCAAGGGGAAAACTATCTCATGATGGTAGATACTTTTTGATAAATAGCTTCAATTCTATGTATTAAGGAAAATATGTGGTTTGTTATACTTAAAAATCTACAAGTAAAGTTCTAATAAAAATAATAAACTTATCCATTATATTTTAAATTAAACTCCAATTTCTATAAACATTAAAGAGATAAGTATGCTAAATGCGAACAGAGAAATTCAAGGAAACAATACACCATTAAATAACAACATCTATATACATAAATTCTTTCCCACAATAAAAAATAATTATATATATATATATATATACATATGATTTAATATCATCTGGTAAGAATGCTTCAAAGAAATTATCAAATGAAGTGTATTCAATACATCCTAATCCACATCACAGACACTTAACATTACATACTTCTCATAATTACAATTATTATTTTACTACTTGGCAATTAAAATGGAATGGGGAAAACAATAACAAAATATTAAAATTAATCCTTGACAAAAATATCTGAAATTTTTTTTATATAAATTGGATCAAGCTCACTTTTTTTTTTTTTCATTTATTTCAATCCATGTTGACTATAGATATTTGAAACATATATTGTCCTTTTCTCCTTGATAGGCCTCATTTGTGATTTTTCTGTTAAAAAGTAAGCCTATTTAAGATTCATTTGCGATATAAAAAGGAACTTTCATTTTATAGCTTTTAACCTAATTCAAGTCAATCTTTCAGAAAGAATGTTATCTTACCTAAAGACTTCTTATGTATAAAGCTTAAAAAGAAAACCAACTGATAAAAATCATTAATTATAAAGTTTTATTATCTACATAATTTTTTGATTCTTAAATTCTTCTTTTATGACTGACAGCAAATGATTTTGTTTCTTTTATTGTCACTAATCAATAAATTCGTGAAAATTAAAAATTATTGAACATTGAAGTTATTCCACTTTTTAAAAAATATTTATTTGTTTTGATGCTATTTGATAGGATTTGGCCTTAATCTAACAAAAAGCACAAAACACAGATAAAATAAAGATGATATCACATAACTAAGCAGACTATCAAATAAAAATGAAAAGTCCATGTCTTGGTAAGAATTTTCAAAAGTAAAAATTTGTATTACCAAAATAAAATATAAAATTTCATTGTAGAAATGTGCCACCAGATCAAGTTGATTCAGAAGTTATTTTGTAATTTCAAATAGTTTTTAAGTTTCAAAAATCTCAGATCTGCTCAATTCTAGTTTTCATTAAATCAAGACCCATTTGACTAAAGTCTAAATTGAATAATTTTAGAGTCTTAATATCCATTAATGAATGTCAGATTTTTTTTAACATTAATTATGTACATCACAGTTTGATGGTGGAATGATATAAATTTTCATTTCCAATAACTAAGCCTATTTGAAATATATGTGAATGCATTATCACACAGCTTACATTTTAGGACATAACCCTAATTTCAAATGAATGCATTTTGAATACATTGTTTCTTTCCCCAGATTAAAAGACGAGATCTTTTTTATTTGTAAAATAAAGAATATACATCAACAGATAAAAAAAAAAAGTCAATGACTAATCAGCATTTTTAAGCATATCTGACTTTTAAATGCCAATCCAGTTACAACTGACATCTATTTATTTAGACTCTCCTAAATGTCCTTGATCAACGAATTTGATTTGGTGAAAAAAATTACAGAACATTGTTTTGAACTATTTGATAGGACAGGATCTTAATTTGACAAAAATCAAGCCATAAAAACTTGAAGAATTAAAGATGCTATCATGTATCAAGACAGAATTGCTTAAACCAGGGACAAACATTACAGGTACAAAACATTGTAGAGCAATTTCAAGTAAAAAATGAAAAAGTACTTTAACCATTCAGAATTAAGTTTCTAACATAAGGACTTAATAATTCATTAGGATCTAATTGTTAAACAATTGTGCAAAACTATTCTGGATTGAACAATGTACTAATAATGTACATATGAAAGCATACAGCAGAGATAACTGTCTCAGCAATATTTATCAAATAATTTATCCTATATATAAATAATATTCAGGGATACAAACCAGTGTAATAAAAATGTATAAAATATATGTATGACCATTCTTTCCATTTCAACCATAACATTATGTTAACCACATTTTAACATAATAACCATACAAAATCAAGTTGATAACTGAATGATCAGCCAATTAAGAAGTCTTCTAGAAGTTTATAGGTTGTTCAGATCAGCTCAATTCAATTTTTCACAAAGCCTAAGCCCATTTGTCTGTAGGCTGATTTTAATTTTAAGCACTCTTAATGTGTCCATTACTGAATGCCACTTTCCTTTTACATATCAGTCATTAAAATTCCAGGGAAATAATAATAATAATAAAAACAGTAGTGGAATGAAATATGAAGCAAGATAAGAACATGATTTAAAGGAAAAAGGTATTTATAACATGTAATTCCATCATTTACATAAATTGACTCCATTAATTCATATCAACTTTTATCAACTTCTACAACTATGTAAATACAGGAATAATATTTTATTGATGTTAACAATCAATAGATTATAAAAATAATCAGTATGAACAAGAGAACACACAAGATTCAACAGAAATCTTATTAAGAAAGAAACAGGATACATTGTTATTGAGAGTACTCAATAATAAGTAGTATAAAATTCATTATAATAAAAATAATAAAATATGAATCGAAATAACAATACATCAATCAGAGTATTCGATTTCAATAGTGAGATGAAATCGCTGATTTACACGGCTTGGAAGTAGTGACATTCAGTGAAAAGAAATGCAGAAAACGATTACATTCAACGTTCATACATTCAAAACTTTATAGAATACACTTCTAGAGAAAAGAAATAACACACAACTATTGCAAGAAACTCACAATTTGAAAATCCAGTTCCAATTTAAATACATGCCTTTAAACAAGATCTGTCATTCAGAGCAACTTTAGCCTACTTTTGACCACAGAAAAAAGGCTGAAAGGAGCTATCACAGCTGTGCGTTTGACGATTTCTTCTTGCATTAAAAACAAATAAATATAACAAGACATTTAAGTAAAATTATCTATAATAATGTATAATATAAAAATGAATTAAAAACTCTCTCCACGGCCTTACAAGGCCAAAGAGATTCAACTAACGACCTACATCCGAGTGTCATCAAATACAGAAACCTATGGCGTCAACAAACTGACTTAAGTGCAAGTTGCCATGCCGATCAAACGGAATCTTTTTTTTAATCTTTTCATCCAGAAGTTATCGACTTTAACTGCAACTGTGACTAGTTGTGTAATAAATTTCTCAATTCACAATAAATCGGGAGGATCGATGGATTTAAGAGTGAACATGGACTTGTGTGATTATATGTTATTACGATAATCTATTTTCGAAAGATATTTTTCCATTGAACTTTCCAAAGTTTCAAATCAATCTCTTTATAAGTGGTTTGACAAATATTGAGAGATTATAGTTTTTTTTGACAAATATTGAGAGATTATAGTTTTTTTTTTGACAAATATTGAGAGATTATAGTTTTTGTAAAGTGGATGAAGATGAAGAATAAATAGTTGGTTCCCGAATCTCCAAAAGATAGACACCTCTTTGGAGGGTGAAAATCAATATCGGCTTCGTGAAAAATAGGAGACAGAGCTTTAATTCATAAAAATGATCAACGAACTCACGCTATGACTAAATATATATATATATATATATATATATATATATATATATATATATATA